>CAUJAO010000451.1:0-16611 GCA_963082485.1 Eudonia mercurella
AACGTTCGGCGCGCACTTGCTTCCGTGGATCATTGCGCATCCACAGTCATTTGTGAGTGAGTGCGTGGCCTGAGCCGACGACGATCCGACGGCCGGTTAGTACGTAGCCTAGCTATGTAGCACGCTCTATTCTCATGTTTTCCGTCTTCTCTGTCCGTTTCGCTATCTCAAGTCACGCCCGTGCACTCTCATTATGAAGCCGCTCGGATCAATCCACTCGCGGGATTGATTTGAAGCTTTACTCTCTCGTTTGAAGCCCACGACGCAGTCAGTTAGTTAAGTCACTTCGACATAGGCAGCTTCACTGCAGCCAAACCGCCGCGTCCGTTAGTTAAGTCAGCCGACATAAGCAGCTTCACTGCAGCCATTCCGTCCGGTAGTTAAGTCATTTCGACATAGGCAGCTTTACTGCAGCCAAACCGCCGCGTCCGTTAGTTAAGTCAGCCGACATAAGCAGCTTCACTGCAGGCAGTCCGGTTAGTTACTCCTTATGTGTAACGCCATTGTTAGTACCGCGCCTCCTAGGCCACGCCATGGAGGCGCGCGTTCCGATAGCCTTCGCGGTCCGCAAGACCAAAGGCAAACCCCAGGGGTCGTTTACTGGGTCGGTCTTCCTCCTTGAAAGAGGAGAAGGCCAGCCCCAGATCCACGGAATCTGTGTGCAGATTTTTCCCCTGGGTTAACAAAAAAAAAAAAAAAAAATTGACGTTATAACTGATTTAAGGGAATAAAGATGCTTGACACAAAAACACATCACAAAGCTCGTTGCTCGTTCGATCGAGGTAAGGTTGATGTTCCACGTGGAGATACAAGGGCGTCTCGTGACGTCATTCCATTAACAAAACCAACTGACCTACTTCGGCGTCCTAGTTAATATTTCTTCTCACGGGATGCGCTCGGAAGGAGTCGTTCATTACTTAATAAACTTTTTTAACGAATGTATTCTTTGTAAACGTCTACCTCAATATTCTTTTCCATGATGATAATTCATTACACAGTATTCTACTCGTCAAAAATTTACCAAACTAAGTGACTAAAGGTCAGGCATAATAGCACAGATTAGGTAATAGTGATAATAGTCACAAAGAACTACCGTTCTATGTGTGGATATTAAAAATCCTTCGTCCCACATTACCCGCAAATAGGAGAAGACGCAAGGTTATATACAGGGCTTCGCATAACACTGCTGGAATAAATTGAAACGTGACGTCATCTGGCCTGTTTAAAGAATCCATTGTGTTCGGTCAGACCTTCGTCCCGGGATCGCGGGAGCGGCGGGATAAAACTCACTTACTGCGAACGAATGCCTAACTCACCTACATGTCTAGCTAGCTACCCGTCACCGTTTGCGAACCATAAACAAACGCTGGTACAATCGAATCTAGCGCTCAGGAAATAAGGTAGTTTTTGGAAAGAAGTGTTTCGTGAAAATATGTTAAACGATAATAATAGAAAGACGTGGCATGTGGGTAGGGGAAGGGGGTGACCCGACATATCAAATAGAAACCTTTTCAATAGTGCGCCCAAATGAGGACTGATTTGGAATGTCGCCGGCAGCGGCAGTCCGGCCCGCGCGACCCGAGCGGTTTCTGACTTTAATATGAACTAGCTGAGCCGGCGGACTTCGTACCGCATTATTTATTTTTTTAATATAGCCTATGTTACTTAGCGTTAATGTAGCATTCTAATTGTGAAAGAATTTTTTAAATCGGTCCAGTAGTTTTTGAGTTTATTCGTTGCAAACATACATACAAAAATACAATGCTTTCCTCTTTATAATATTAGTATCGATAGGTAGTCTGCAAACGAGCAGACGCGAGACGGGCCACCTGATGGTGAGCGGTCACATCACAGCCGTCCATGAACGACAGCAATATCAGAGGTGTTGCTGTATTGCTCACTTGAGAAAAATCTTATTTACGCCATTTTTGAACTTTTTAAACATTTTGAACGTGACTGACGTCCATCGTTCACAATCATTGCAACACTAGACTACTTATACACGAATCTCAAAAAAAACCACTAAAAAGTTGCGATTCGACTTGTCTATACTACGAGTATAAGTCTATCGTGATGACATGGGAACACTAGATGATACAAACTGTGCTCCGCGAATCTTGAGAATCGGAAGTTGGCTATGTTTGAGTTCATGCAATCAGTAGAAAAGATCAACTTTAACAAGTGATCAATTACACTTGCTGAGACTTGCAGATCACTGGACTCTGTGTAGCTGTGGGGTCGGTGACGCGTCCGGTGCTCGGCGTGCAAACTACGTGCCGATACATTCTGTTCATTGTTGATTACACTACGCTTCAAAGTAAACGGCTCTCGATCAATATTTCCTACTATTTAAATCATGTAACTCTCTTGAGGCGTGGCGGAATCCAATATTTTCGCTGCATAAGCCTGATCACTTCATAGATCTTCTTTATACTACGTGCAGCAATACTTTGAGTTCTTCAAGAATTCGTGAGGTTCCTATATTAACTTTGTTTCACGCTTATTTTAAAATAGAAGATAAATTCGTGAATAAAAATCTAACAACACATATTTTCATTTTATATGTAACACATTTATTAAATCACTTAATATAGGTATGTAAGTGTATGTACCTACTTATATATATATATATACAATACTTATTTATCTATTAGTAGGAACTAACTATGAAATGCTTTGCCGCCCGTTTCGATACTGATTCCGGACGTCACTTTATGAGACGAGATAGGTAAGATAGGTAAAACACCAGTGATCTATGCAATGACGTGATTGTCCACGGCGTCACTGCATCACCGCGCCCGTCACGCCGAGTCGTGGCCGCGGGGCGAGTCGGCCGGCTCCACCTTGATGCGCTGCTCTTCGTCCTCGCTAGACATCCGCGCCGTCGTGAACCTCGACATGCCCATGCCGTAGTTGTGACACACCAGCGACGCGGGGCCCTCGTCCTCGTCCAACAACTCGTGAAGGAGCTCCAGACACCGCCTCTTGAATTGCCGCTGCTTCTTAGCCGACAGGTCCTGGTAATCGTTGTGGATACCGCGGAAGAACTGGAAGTACGAGCTGTTCTCTTCGGGGTCGAAGTCTTGGGAGCAGCTTTCGTCGTCGAACGAGGGCTCCCGCTTGGGCTCGTAGGGCGACGTGGCGCCGGGCCCGACCCGCGGCCGGCCCGCGAGCAACCGCACGTCCGCGCACACGTCCAGCTCCGGCCGCGGCCGCAGCAGCTCCTGGCCGGCGCCGGCGCCGTTGCTCATCTCCACGTTCACCAGCGAAGACGCGTAGTTGAACGGCGGTGGATGTCTGTTGGCAAAATAAAGCTCATTAGACATCTAAATAGATATAGAGCAATGAAGTGCCGATTAATTATGATTGGGTACTACGAACTAGGTAAGTACTTATTTTGTTTATAATTATGTAATTAGGAATAATCCTGTAAGTATAAGTATTAAATAAATAAATAAAATAAATCTTTATACATATAAGTAAATCTTCTGTGCGTGTGTATGTTATTGAACTCTTTCTAAACGGCTGGACCTATTTGGATGAAATTTTCTGTGTGATTCGAGAATGGTTTAGATTTACAATTGGACCCGGTAGGTGGCGCTGCTATAGGGTCCATCATGGGATACGAATATAGGTACGATACGGGTGTTCTTAAGCGGACGACTGATTTGTTTGTTGTCATGGAAACTGCCAAAGCGGTACGAAGTCCGCCGGTCAGCTAGTATATATCACTACATAGTATAAAACAAAGTCGCTTTCTCTGTCCCTATGTCCCTTTGTATGCTTAGATCTTTAAAACTACGCAACGGATTTTGATGCGGTTTTTTTTAATAGATAGAGTGGTTCAAGAGGAAGGTTTTTATGTATAATGCATGCATAGAATTGGACCCGGTACTCAAGCGGACGAAGTCGCGAGCGGGCCGCTAGTATAATATAAAATACGATAATATTTTGCTGAAATAGGTAGAACCATTCCATAAATCGATCACGACGACATTCAAACAAGAAGTAAAAAAAAGATCCTTTTAGTGTAAAATTTTTAGGTAGGTACTTACCTACTTTTAGCTTGGCAATGTTTTGGTAATGATTAAATAATTAATTTTACAAAAAGGTACAAAATGAACCTGTCATTGAAATTTATTTTTTGATTATTTCATTTCTTTATATAAAGACAGTCAATATAAACAATCCATAAGTTGCTTGTTAAAGATACATAAAGGGTTAGCGTGAAACTGAAATGCACATCAGTCTGATTGTCTATAACACCGCATAGGCGAATGAGGCTCATCACCCGATCATCGTGTTCACCGGCTCCCAAATATACCTAGGTAGGTAGGTACCTAACCATCTCAAGTCTTGGCGCTCGAATATTAAAATCCAACATGTTACATAGGTACCTACCTAGTTACCTTATAAAATCAATAAACTTCTAATATTTTGCTAAATTGTGCACGCAGCAAATTTTAAAATGGCGTCCGTGAGCACAAATCTTAATTCTGGGGGATTATGCTTCGTGAAGTGTGTCCGGATCAAACGGCCCTCAAATTTGAAAATAATGTTCCATCTTACATCTACCTAATATGCGGAGTAGCCGAATGAAGAAAAAACTGACCTTTTCCTTCTCATATTTCTGGCGTTTTCGCGCAAACATTTTTTTAATTGACCTACCTAACTTTTTTGTTTAGCGTTATTTTTATATCCCATTTTTAGTTTTCTAGTTACACCTAGTTTAAAATTATAAAATAACGTAGGTACTAATTAGGTACCGATAATATTCGTAAACAGGCCCACGAGTTGGAATATCAAATCTTACAAGACTGCCAAAAAAAGGAGTGTTATGTTTTCAGGGTTCATGTATGTATGTAGGTATTCTTTATTCCACCATAACTCCTAAAGGCCTGAACCGATTTAGATAATATGAGGTATCGTTACAAATCCTTGCATCGTTTGACTAACATTATTGGAGTTAGAAACTAGAATTTGATGTTTAGCATGATATCTATTAGAGGTTATTTTTGTTTCTTTTTGTATAAAAATGCTTAGAAATTAAATTACCTAGCATGACATATTTTATTAAAATTAAGCCTATGGCTATCACTAAATTGTACAAAGTAAAAATTAAAAATTAAAAAACATGACTGATATGACAAAAAGGCAAAAAAAAGAACTAAAAGGAAAAAAACAAGATGTCTTGTATAGTGATCCATCGGATAATCGGATGCATATTTACCTAAAGTTGAGGTGTTGGCTGTTATGGAATGCACTTTTGTATCTTAAAAAATCCCGGGATTTCGGAATCGACAAATTTAGTGTTTTGAGTGTACTACTTGAAGTAAATATTTTTTTATTAACTTACTAGCTTTTGTTCGCGGCTTTGCTCACATGGGCTACACGACCTGTTATTGTTTTTAATAGAAGCAAAACTAATTTAAGGTAAAATTGTCTATAAGGATAATTCTGAAACATTTCATAACTTCGAACCAGGCCAAATACCGAAAGATTTAACTTTTATAATGACAGATTTCCCTACAAACTTTAAGCCCCTATTTCACCTCTTTAGGAGAGGTTTTTCCAAAAATGCTAAAACACGTCATTCTTTATTTTTATTGAAAAATCTAAAGATCGATTAAATTATTCATTTTTATACTTCTTACTTTAAAAATATCGATTTTCCCAAAAAAACTATTTTCCCTTTTTACTCCTTACAAGGAAAATAAACAAAATTCCTGAGACACGTCATTCTTTATGTCTTTTCAAAAAGCCAAATACCAATTTTCATGTATTTTACTTAACAACTGACGGACAACACTTACAAACTTTCACCCCCTATTTGACCCCCTTAGGGTATGATTTCCGTAAAGTTCTTTCTTAATGGCTGGTTACGTCACTCTATTAACCTATAGTCTAAATTTCATTAAATTAGCTTCAGCGGTTTCGGCTCGGCGATGATGGATCAGTCAGGACTAGTCATTATCATGTATATAGATGTTCAGGTGTTGGCTAATATGGAATGAACTTTTTTAACGAAAAAATCTCTAGAAATAATTTATTTATTTATTTATTTTATTTAATTACATGCTGGCTTACAGAGTTTTGTCCAATACACCAACAAGTTACATAATAACATCCTTATAATTTTTCATTTCTTCAACTACTTCTTCAAGTTTCAAAACATATCTCAAACGAATAATAAATAACGAATAACAAAGTAAAACTAATTTGTAGTAACCGAGGTAAATATTTACGCCCAATCAGGATATCAGTAGGGTTGGCTGGATAACATCACCTTTGTACACTTCAATAAAGGATATTTTAGTACTTAATTTAATTAAAAATAAACGTGTGTTTTGTATCCTGTAATTATGTGGAATAAAGTATTATTGTATTGTATTTTTTTACTAACACTCACTATTCTTTCTTTTACATTTAACATACTCATAAATTGCATGGGGAGTTGAAAATAAACTTCGAGTAAATACACATGAATAATTATGTAGTCTCGTAGTCGTAGTAGATTTTTTAAAGATAAATGCACATGCTAAAGACGTCCTTTCCACACCATGTTACAGAATAGTTTTGCATTCCCGATTTTTCTGGAATCCCGGGATTTATATTTTAAAAATATGTTTTAAGAAGCCGCTTCCATAATTTCCTAGTCAAAATTAACTTTAGGTAAATATGCATCCGGTTATCCGATCACTACATGTAGGTGCATACCTTTTTATTTATCTGTATTTATAAAAGTGAAATGTCACTCATTCACTCACTGACTATATTTATAAAATAAGGTGAAGGGTAAGGCAAATTAAATTGGAGGTTTGAGAGGCAGCAAGCAGCGTGCGTTTGTGCTATCGCCATCGTCCCGTTAGATGGCGCGCGCGTAGTCCAGATTGTATTTATCACAGAGTAATATAAATGATCGGAGTCTCGTTTCCAACCAAAAATTTTTAATGCGTTTTTTATTGCTATACATTATAGTAGGTACCCTATTATCATCATCATCAAAAGAAAGAAAAAATTAAATCAAAAAAGTTATTAATGTTTATGTGAAAAAGAAATGACATACATACAACTATCCTATCATACATATTATCAATGCGAAAGTTTGTATGTTTAGATGTTTGTGAGTTTGGATATTTGTTACTCAATCACGCCTCAACCGCTGAACGATTTGGATGAAACTTGAGTTGACACATAGGTAGACCATGTCCTGCCTGACTAACATATGGAATACTTTTATCTCGAAATTAGGTTCCCGAAGGATGCACGCGAACGGAGTCGCAGGCAAAAGCTAGTAGTATAATAATATCATTATCCATCATCATCATCATCAGCTGAAAGAAAGAAAAAAATTGGTTGTCTGTAAAGTCGGTTTACTGACGATAGTTGAACGTGACAACGTCTTAAGAAGGTGTCGGGAGGTGTTGGGGGTGTCGGGGGGTGTTGGGGGTACGTACCGCGGTGGCGATGCCGGCCACGGGCTTGCACAGCAGCCTGCAGCAGCCCGTCGAACAGGTAGGCGGGAGGAGTTGGGGGTGTCGGGAGGTGTTGGGGGTGTCGGGGGGTGTTGGGGGTACGTACCGCGGTGGCGATGCCGGCCACGGGCTTGCACAGCAGCAGCAGCCCGTCGAACAGGTAGGCGGGAGGAGTTGGGGGTGTCGGGAGGTGATGGGGGTGTCGGGGGGTGTTGGGGGTACGTACCGCGGTGGCGATGCCGGCCACGGGCTTGCACAGCAGCCTGCAGCAGCCCGTCGAACAGGTAGGCGGGAGGAGTTGGGGGTGTCGGGAGGTGTTGGGGGTGTCGGGGCGTGTTGGGGGTACGTACCGCGGTGGCGATGCCGGCCACGGGCTTGCACAGCAGCAGCAGCCCGTCGAACAGGTAGGCGGGAGGAGTTGGTGGTGTCGGGAGGTGTTGGGGGTGTCGGGGGGTGTTGGGGGTAAGTACCGCGGTGGCGATGCCGGACACGGGCTTGCACAGCAGCACGGCTAAATTTCTACTCAGCCGATTGTGCTTCTTTGTCGCTCGTTCCGCGCTCTCGCTTGCACTTCAAGCCTTACATGGAACGCCTCAGAGCGAGGTAACGCCGAACTTTTTCGTGCGTGCAGCCGGCTCTATCGAATTATAAGACGTTGTCACGTCAAAATAAAATCAATCGTTTTTAATGTTTTATGTGAAAAAATTTACTATCGGCAGTTTCAATCTACTTTACAATGACAAAAATAAAATATTAAAATTTTATTCAAATTGCTGGGACCGTTTTTTTTCTTTTAGGTGCATCTAACTGGTGGTAGTGGCAGTAGGTATTACTAAAACAAAAAGTCTCTGAGTCGAAACTACTCTGTGTCGGTACATCAAACTCAAGCAGTGTTTATGTTTTGACGGATGCGGAAAAACGAAAAAATTTGTAACTATACATCGCAATAGTGTTTACGTACCTACCTACACATAGAACAAGAACATGAGTTTAAAATAATAGATAGGTACCTAGGTGCTTACTCTGCTGCATCACACATTTGCTGGGCTTGTTGTGCTTTTACATCATTTGCAAGGCGTGATTTTCGTTTTCGCGTCAACTTCAATGATATTCTTGGGATTGTTCCTTTCTTATTACCCATTTTAAGACACTACATCAAAAATACAAAATCTACGTAGAAGTACTACATAAACCGCATTCGCAACGAATGTAAGCAAACCTGGAGCTAGCGCCGAGTTGGCAACGTTGCACTCGTACACAAAGCGACTCGGTGCGAGCGAGACGACACGCGACCGGCGACGCGACGGCGACAGGCCGGGCACGTCACATTCTATATAGTAAACGCCTGAAAACTTTTTGCAAGCAAATACGTAGTTAGGTTTATAATGGGAAAAAATAGATTTACACTAAAAAATCCTATTTTTTGATTACTGTTCGTAACAAATGGACTTACAGGAAAAAGGTACAAACTATAGAAATATCTATACTGAGTTTCGCTTTAAACAGATTTATCAAACTGATAAAAAATGTGTGCAAGATAAATACAGAGCTTAGCATTTCAAATTAGTTCTGAATGCTTAAAAAGCTAACAGCAAATATTTCGAACTTACAGGTAGAGCTTCAGGACGTGGTGATGGTATTTTTGATATTTTAGCCAGGAAACATGTCTAAAGCCACCTCGTATACCTGTTTTTTCCTTTCCCTTCGCATTTTCATGACAGTCGGGAAGCGGTCCCCCGACTGCGATGAAACTTTCAGTTTTATTAATTAAGCAGTTTTGATTTTTTATATGTAGTCAGTGAGTGAATAAGTGACATTTCACTTTTATAAATACAGATAAATAAATACATGATATCTTGTTTTTTGCCTTTTAGTTCTTTTTTTTTTGCCTTTTTTGTCATTGCAGTCGTTTTTTTTAATTTTTTGGAATATGAATTAAGAGTTCAGATTCAGAGTCTTGCTATAGTTATTTTAAAAAAATATATAGTTTTTGTAAGTAACCAAATTCGAAAAAATTTTCTAATTGACTATTTTCCTAAGGATTTTGACAATAGAAATATTTTATTTGTTATTAGTTTTGTCAGTAACAAACTAAGATTAGATTAGTTTTTTTTAAATTTTGTCTTGCATGTTGTAGTTGTCTTTTAATGTCTTGTGTGTCTATTTGTAATGGATAGTGTTCTTCTATGATACCCATTTTCCAATATTGTAACGTGGTGTAAGGGAAAACATAAATGGCCTTGCTGAGTTGGTTGCCGGTTCTTCTCAGTACATGACAAGGTATCCCGCTCTGTGTAAACCTACAAACAGATTGATGGCACAGTAGGGTAAACATACCGGTTTGCAACCACATAAGCGACATGTTGACTTCAGTGTTGGTTTTTGTTATATTTTGTTATATACGAGGGCTGCCTTTTAAGTTGTGTCGTTTGAAATAAGTATAGACAATCTAATAGATTATTACCATTTATTGTTTTTCAAAGGATTCTCCGCGATATTTAATACACTTTTGCATGCGTTCGAACCAGCTTTTAAAACATTTAATCAACTCCGAAGTGGGGTAGTCAAAATGGCCGATTTGTATGCGTCAACAGCTTCTTTGGGTAAGCTGAAACGTTGACCACGAAGACTTTGCTTAATTTTGGGGAACGTAAAAAAATCGTTAGGGCTCAAGTCAGGGCTGTAAAGCGGGTGATCTAAAATTTAGAAATTTTGGGTGCTCAAAAACATCTTTGTTTGGGGGGCGGTGTGCATTATCATACGACGTCTTGAGTTTTTTTTTTATATTTACGGGTAAGCACAGTGCCTTGATCTCACCTGATGTTAAGTGATGATAAGGCCAATTGGTGGAAGCGCACTTCACCCGGGATTATCAACTAGTGAGGCACTGGCTATCTTATCTCTAGCTGCTACAAACATTGATGTTATGGCGACATATTTAGATAAGATGGTGGTAGCTAGCCAGGCGGACAAACAAGTCCTACCACCAACCAAACCGAGTACACAAAGATGTACCCCCCACTGGGAATCGAACCCGGGACCTCTGGGTCTAAACCGGTGGTCTTAACCACTAGACCACAGAGGCGGAGTTGTTTTTTCGAAACTCTCTAATGACTTGTGGCAGCAGCAGTGTCAGCATTAACCGTCTTGCGATCTTCTAGTACAATAGCGGCGACGTGACCACCCTTTGCCACAAACGAGGCAACCATTTTAAGTGCTCCGTGAGCGTATGACTTTGGTCGGTTTTGGCCCATCTTGGAAGACCCAGACAGTTGACTGCTGCTTGGATTCTGGATCGTAAGCATATATCAAAGACTCGTCACCACTAACCATATCATAAACGTGTTTTGACTCTCCTCGGTTAAATCGCTGCAGAGTTTTGCGACACCATCTAACACGGGCTGTTTTTTGGTCGTCGCTAAGCAACGAGAGATCAACTTTCTTACGCCAAGTTCTTCGTGCAGGATTTTTTGGATAGTAGTCCCTGAAATGCAGATGGACGCCTCTATTTCACGGTATGTCACATGACGATCTTTGACGATTAGCTACCGCACGGCGTCGACATTCTCTTGCGTCATGGCGGTTTTTGGGCGACCTTCACAAGGCTTGTCACTGAGGCTAGAGTACCTACGTTGAAATTCTAAATACTAGCGTGCTACTCAGTCCTAAGACATGGTGCTGCATCACTAAACACAGAAGTGATCTCATCAAAGCACTGAAGTCGCGTTAATCCCCTTTGAAAGTTGTAGAAAATTATCTCATGCATATTTTCCTTTGATGTTTCCATTTTTACAACCGACTCGTCACCTTTGAACAGACGCTACAATAAAACTATTCGACTAATCAAAAAACAATCTTTTGTTTTCGAATTCTAAATTCAAAAAAATTAAAGAGCCATATGTTTTTTTTAATAATCGCAGGAGGTTTGCAAAAGACAACTTAAAAGGCAGCCCTCGTACCAACAATTTGCAAAATTTTTTATATGTATTCCTACAATAGTCTAGTTTCATAAAACTTAACGTCTATAGACGTATCTTTAAACAATAATTTACAAAAAATACATAATCGTCAAATTAGTGAAATCACCGGTTTTCGGCCACTTGAGATTAGTTATCGGCCACACTATTCACTGGAGGAAAATGACTCTTATCAAATAGAATAAAAGGTTGATAATAGTAATGTTGATTCTGACACAGTAATCAAAACTAAATATTGAAAATGCATCTCTTTAGTTTAGGAATGTTTCTGCCAGAAACAATACTCGTAAGTAAAACAATTAATTAAATCACAACAATCGATTTAACAGCATTAAAATCAGTTTGTTATAAGGTTGTTAGTAGGAATTCTGCATTTCGCCAACTTAATTACCCAATTAACAATGGTTTTTGTCCTTTAGAACCAAATATATGGATTGAGGAGCGCGATGGCGCAGTGGTTAACGCGCCCGGTCTGCGACTGCTGAGTTTAAGCAACTTTCGCAAAGGCCGGTCATCGGATGAGTGACCAAAAATTTATCATCTCGAGCTCCTCCATAAGTATGGAATTTCGGAAGGCACGTTAAGCTGTTGGTCCCGGCTGCATTAGCAGTCGTTAACAACCACCAATCCGCAGTGGGCCCGCGTGGTGGTTTTTGGCTTGTTCTCCCTATCCATCCATCCATAGGGAAGGCTCGTGCCCCAGCAGTGGGGACATAAATGAGCTGATGATGATGATAGAGATTGGGTTGACTTTTTTCCTATGTTCAGCAACACGCCCTAACCTAACCTAAAATAAAATGTATCACAAATAACGGAACATATAAGTGTATCAATGATTATAAGCTCGAGCGCGCGAATACCAGACACAATAAAATTTTAATTGTTATCGGCCACCTGGTGGTCGATCGACGCTCAAGGGGTTAAAATTAATCAATTTATTATAAGGCGGATAACTAGAAAATATTACTAGTTATTGGCCGTCTTTATTCCCTACGGCCGGAAACAGGTTTAATTTTGATTAGTTATCTTGATTATAAAGTAAATCGCGAACTTGTTCACCGACCCCCCAAAATATCTCAAATTATTAAAAGTAAAATTGAATCGTGTGATTTTAAAATAACATGTGTGCTATGTTATGTTATGTCAAGGAGCTATAATTGTCAGTAGATACAAAAAAATGATTTTTTAATTTTAAAATATATTTTATTTAAAAAAATCGATACCTTATTTAAAGTATAAAACGTCAGAAGACATGTCTGGTTTTGAGGCTTAAAAAAAGTTGCGTTCAAAAACTCGATTTCTAAAAAAGTGGCGTTTTTAATGTTTTAAAATCACACGATTGAATTTAAAAAAATATTTTAGAAAATTAGTCCACTGCTATCTTTTTTGCAAAATTTTGCATGCGTCTGCACGCCAAATTTTAAAATGATGACTGAGAGCATAAAGGGCAATGCAGATTGGGACGGTATGGCAAAGGATTTAAATTTTTACGAATGGACATTCAAACATATCGAAATATAAATAAGACATAAATTCCCATGCTTTAAAATAATCCCGCGGCATCGAAGCCACGGGTTCCCGCTGCGGGATGCCGCGGCATGCCGTGGCGAACAGCGGTAGGCAAAAGCATGCTGAAGGATGCCGTTGCACGCCGTGACTAGTCGAAGTTTTAAAAAACTCGAGTCTTAAAAAAGTTATACAAAGTAGTATTCAAATATTTGAAAGGTAGCAAGCTCTGTTCCATCAGAACGACTTTTCTCAAAAGCCGCACAGGTTTTACCTCAGCGGAGAAACAGGCTGCAAGCCAAATGAGTAAATAAAATCTTGTTTTTACAAGGTCTAGACAAAAATACTGGATTTATAAAAAAAGTTACAAAAAATACTGGGATTTATAAATAAATAAAGTTGATTTGTTTCTTCAGCCTAGTTGTTTTTATTCATATTAGCCTGATCCCTATCTAATATTTATTATTATAGACTAGTCACATACAACCAAACTACGATATATCGAAAATATTGATATATTTTTTACATGAACATCCCTAAGCAGAAGTTGCCGAGGCATACGTCGACGTGACGCGGCATCCCCTCGGCGGCAAAATACTTTGCCATGCTTTGCCATGCCGTCCTTGTCCGTGTGGGCCTTTAATACCCCGATCCGATTCGAACCCTTCGGAGAATCTAGTAGGGCACGGGACGCGCACTAGTGCGCGATGCCATTCCCTCTAGAAAACCCCTGAAGGTGATTCGTTTCACACGGCTTGAAGGACCCTTTACGTTCCTCGCCGCCCCCAAACAAGCCCGGTGAAGCTGAAAATGCCGTCTGAGGCATTCTCTCTCATCAGCAATCTAATTAAAGAATAATAAGTAATCCATCTTATTTCTATTATTTATAATAATTTGCGAAGTGGCCGTAAAGGGGTAGGGACCGGCAACCGGTACTTTTACCCTAACATAAGAGATTTTAAATTTTGAATACTTCATGATATTCTGGGGCTTAATAAACGCATTTTTACATAGCATAGATAGGTATGTATCCCTTTAAGAATTGAACGTGTTTCGTTTGAGTGTGGTGGGTGATTGATCGGTGGATGGGGTGGTGTGGTGGGTGCGTCGCTCACATGTCGGTGGCCATGTGCTCGCGCAGGAACTCCAGCTCGTCGGCCAGGTACCAGCGCGACACCATGCGGCCCTTGCCGGTGCGCGCGCGCTGGATCTCGTTGCGCAGGTGCCGCGAGTACGAGTTGCGGATGTGCGACCACTTCTTGCGCACCTCCGCCACTGAAACGTGTACGACTCGATTAGTACCACGCATGTTGCCTGCATCTACTTATCTAAAACATTTTTTTTTACTTTTTATTTTAAGTGTTAATTGCTACACTTAAGCTGAATTAAATATTTATATAAATAAAATACAGTGAAAAAATTAAACGCTCACCCGACCCAGCCAGGAATCAATCGGTTGCAAATACCTTTGGATAGATGGCACTAATGTCGCTCTAATGAAATGCTTTAGAGTCTAAAGCATTTCAAAAATCAAGAAGCAGTGGAAAAATTCAGCGCTTATGTCAGCCTTCCTGGTAACATAACGGTCAGTGCAGCCGCCCGGATTGCGGAAGACCCAGGTTCGTGTCCTGGCTGGGTCGAATGGGCGTTTAATTTTTTCACTGTATTTTATTTATATAAATTATCTAAAACTGTCAAATTTCTTTAATAATTGTTCAACCATATGCTTTTTTCATTAAGTTGAAAGTCTGTTGAGAGAAATTGTCAGTTTGTGGTAGTGTAACGTGCAGGCGTGTATACCCACATCAATCGAACTATAGTTGAACCCTAAGGTAAATTCGCTATTTTGATTTAATCTAAGGTTATAACCACACAACTGCCGGATCGCCCGCGACCCACGAGGCAAAAGGCACAAAAGTATAATAAATCCTGAGATACCTAACGTCCGCTCAATGAGCTTGTAGCGAATTTAATTTTTTTTATTTGAATGAGAATAAATTACCTAATATAACGAAATACATATGCCAGAAACGTTTAATACTCAATCAGGAATAACATGATAAATAAATTTAGGTACTATTGGGAAACCAATCATTGTTCTTCGCTAAAGCACAGAATACATTAGTACGCTAAAGTCCATCTCACTTAAAATATAATAAAAATAATAAAATAAAATAAAAAATTGTTTATTTGTCTCAAAATATCTTCACTATATTAGTGCAACTTGTCGAGTCAGAATCGTTTTATAAATTAATTGTATCAAGTATTCGATCATGTTTTAATAAGTACCTATCCTATGTCTTTGATTATATACTCTTGAAAATATGTGTACAAAATTTCATGATGATCGGTTGAACGCGTGAAAGCGTATCAAACAACAAACAAACAAACAAATAAACAAACTCACTTTTGCATTTATAATAGTTAGGATATGAGTCATAATGGCGGACGCTCCTACAGTTTAAGTAGGTGTAGTGTGATCAGATCAATTACATTCCTTAAACAAAATTTCGGATTGTTTTAATGTATTTACTTAATGTGTTTCTAGGTTCTTCGACACACCATGATGGCTAGCTCGCAATCGTACTAGTCACATCACAGGGTGGATAGATGAAAGCCAGGGATGGAAAAGCATCACACTGGGAATCTTCAACTAATGAGGAAATTGCTTTCTTCTTTTCACTAACTTTTGGAACACAACATTATTGATTCGTGGTATTACTGTGGTAATTGACTTAGATAAGGTGCCGGTAGCTAGCCAGACGGAATGAGAAAAAGCTCTACCAACAACCAACCCGATTATAAAATGTTCACCACATTGCGAGTCGAAACCTGGACCTGGGACTGGGAGCTGCAGTGTTGCCACTAGACTAGTAGATGCGCATGCGTGTCAACCTGTGCCTGTAGTGGTAGTGCTGACATATTAAGCAGGAAGGTACAGTAAAATAGAACTTCTGATAAGGGCATCATTTAAACTTTGGATTTACATTTCAACTTACTTATTAAGTTAGTAAGACGCACATAAATCAGATCTCTCTCAGCAATCGCCCAACACACTGGCTGTTTGATTCCACCTCTCCGAAACCCTTTATTTTGTGCCCGAACTCAGCTTACTCAGCTTAAATATTGCCTCTTACAAATAAACAAAGAATAAGGTCCGAATAGTTATTCCGTGTTTTGTTCCTGTCATGTAAACGACATTTCAAATTAGAGTAAACGAGACAAAACACGGAATAACCTATTCGGACCTTATTTTTGTTTATTTGTAAGGTATTATTTGATTAACTGCCCGGTGCGGGTTCGATTTTAGTAGGTAATAGATTTTGAGGTACACACACACGTACGTAAGTATATTAAGTATACCTGGTGTACGTACTAAATACTTTTCGTACCCACCCCTAGCAAATGCAAAATAAGAATGAAATAGACAAACAATCAACAAGGGTATGGTGCGTGTGGTGTGGTGGGTGGGCCGCAAGCATCACATTAGTTTTCTTAGCATTTTTTTTGTCGAAGTCATTATCTTATTATTAGGTAGGTAGGTAAAACCAAATTATATATCCTAAAACAGACATCCTTCCGTAAAATGGGCACTCGGCATTAAAACATAGGTGCCTAGGTTTTATTAACTTTGAATCCCAACTTGATTTTCC
>CAUJAO010000452.1:0-12223 GCA_963082485.1 Eudonia mercurella
CAGACCCGTTCAGTAACTTCGAAATATTTGAACCAATAACAGGGAAAGGGTTTATCCTGATAACTTTTAATAACGATCCAGCATATTGTACATTTCGAGCGTTGGTTGTAAGGGTAAGCGTAAACCTCAATATATATATAAATAAAATAAATAAATAAACATGCATTTTACTATAATATATATATATATACATATATTATAGTAAAATGCATGTTTTTGTTGTGCTATGTTAGATATTTATTTATAATACCTAATAGTTGTTATCAAAAAACTAGAAGAACAAATACGTAATCACAAAAAAAATATGGTATTCGAAACCAATCGTAGATGGTGAACAAATTGTGAAGATAATTTAACAACATTTTTTTAGACAAACCCAGATCTTCAACATTCAACTAATTTACAGGAGAATAATTGTGGAAATTATTGTGACGACATTGCCGAGCAAGAGTTACAACAAGTAAGCATTTCAGATTTATTTTCCCTAAATAAAAAAAATCGTCAACCGACGTCTGGTCCATTTGAATTTCACCAATGTACACAATTCCAATAAAATAAAGTGGTGTAGAACTAATCCTCGTTTCCACTACTGCAATAATACTGCAATAAGAGCTCATGCTAGGTATCGTAGATGGTGAATATATTGTAGGATATAATTTAATATTATAATATATACCTTTTTTAGAAAATCCAAAATTTTCAAGAAAATTCATTTACATTGGGGTATGAGCAAGATTGTGGAAATTATTGCGAAGAAATTGACCAATGGCAGTTATATCAGCAAGTACGCATTTGAAATATTTAATAATATCTTGAATCGTTTTAATCTTAGCACGGACTTGCAGCGGCGAAACACAGATGGCCACTAGAGACAAAAGACTACAGGCAGTCATCGTTGTCAATTTTAGTATTTAAATCTAAAGGCACCTCTGCAAGCTCTGATTGACTGTGTCGATGTCGTGGGGTAAGATACTCGTAAAAGCGCCCAGGCATCTGGCAAAGCGAGCGCTGTGGAATGGGTGAACGGGGACTTTGTACCCTCCGGTGACAAGAATCTTGGACCTGACCTAAAGTGTATTTTGATGTGAGTGGCATTGGAAGAATGTAGAGAAAGACGGCCGAAGTGGTGCGGTATCTGCACCGTGCTGCATAAGCACTTAACTCTCAGCATATTGATCTATATTCGTTTTCCTAAAGACGCAGACTAAACAATTAATTTTAGGTTGCCAAGCTACAATTTTTTTAATAACACTTTATATTTTTTAGTATCTCAACGAAAGCGTGCAGCAGGTTCTTGATGACCTCGGAGTGCTGCTGCAGAATGAGTCTGTCGCGATTTCGGCCGAAGAATTGAATCAAGCTTTTGATCAGGTATAGGGTATTGTAAGGTTTTCTTAAGATTAATAACGAACTAATTAATTAATTAGTCTATTTTTAATTCAGAAGTACATGTACCTACGTTGGCAATATTAATGATGTAAACTACAAACTAAACATTTTGAACATTATTTAATTATTTAATTAGCACATGCTAACATTGGTATGATGATGATGATGATGAACATTGAAAGATGATACCATGTGGAAGAACTTAAGTTCAGACAGTAAACAGATGATAATAAGAATAAATTTAGGTGGACATCCTTCTCGAAGAGGAGAATGAGTCTGTGATTCCTGGCGAGTTGCTTCATATGATGGACGAGCTCGGAGCTCGGGTGCAGCTCAAGGGTGCCGGTACAGGTGTGACTGTCCGGGACAATGTGGCGATGCTGGTCGCGGACAGCCGACCGGACAACCCCGTCCGCGGATTCAGGGTCGCGGCCGGCGACGGCGCGTTCCACGATGACTCCTTTGAATTTATTACAAGTCAGTATTTAAACTATTGCGATGAAATTTAAATTGCCTTATTTAACGCATCAAACGTGCATTTATATATCAATAAATTACATGTCTTTAAGTACGAAAGAGTACTATAAGTATTGTAAGAACACGCAGGTTTTGAAATTTATATGGTGACATGATTAAGAAATACGTTTAATTTTTAAGTACCAACGTAAAACATAAGAAAGATCTAAATTTATTTTTGAAGCAAGTAGATCAAAACCCTACATTCTATTTCACACAGTTTGGGGACAAATAGCAATACCATTAGCAATCTGTCTTGTCCTTTGATTAGTGTTGCTTGAAGCAATCTCTCGGGTAGTCAACAATGATTCACGTCTACATATAAATTAAAGACTCATTCCTATCAACAACTTTGGAGGGTTAAACAGGACTATGCATGGTTTTCTTTATTAACAAAAAAATACATGTAAAAGTCCACCAAATACTATTTGTATATTGTAGGTGAAGAGCCATCGCTGTCGTCTAACGATACAAACACGCTGGTGTTCCTGCCCGCCACCGTGACGGATTCATCCCGCAGGATCAGCTTCATGGTGTTCCGCAACGACCGCGCGTTCCAACACACCAACGGATGCGTCGTCAACAGCCACGTCCTGAGCGTCAACGTCGAGAATTTCACCAGTCTCGCACCTGGAGAGGTAAGTCGATAATATCTTATGTCTAAGGACACCATGACTTCTTGGCGGGAAAGTGAAGAGTCATGTCTGCGGTTTTGTTTTATTTTGGACTTAGTAAAGCCCCACATCTTTACTGAGATACTCGAGGGGTTGGGAGGTATATCATTTCTCAGTTCTCATTTCTATTATCATTCGTCATCATCATACAGGAAAGAAATATTGTTTATACAGGGTGACTGGAAATTAGTGGCGGAGCCGTTAAGGGGAGGTAGTCTAGGGTTATTCCGACAGATATCACTACGAGACCTACCGTCCTTACTTAACCCTTTCCAAGATATTCCTACTTAAAGAGTGTAACCCAAAAAATCGTACAAAAAATTTTCAAATAGTAATAAATCCAAAAAAAAAACGTGATTTTGGCCTACTTTTTTTTGTTTTGAAACAATGATATTCTAAATAAGTAATATTAATTGTTAAATCTCCGTAACTGTCATTATTTTATGCAAAAACTGCTAAACAAAAACGGAAAATGTAAAAAAAATACTTTGATGGCTGATAAAACTTCAATTTATTAAAAAAAGTCACTCTTTATTATTACGTACAAAATAATTAAAAAACTTCTACGTTTAGTACCCTTTCGAATGAGATATTAAAGTCCAAAATCGGGTAAGGAACAATGAAGATATGGTCAATGGAAAAAACCCGTAGAGCCCGTGTAGAGCCCTTTGTTCCGAAAACAAAGGACTCGGTCGACGCGCACGAGTCGAGATTGCCCCTCCCTCTTGCTCAGTCCGCTCTTACGGTTTACTGTGTTCGGATGTGCTTACTTTCTCTCAGTTTTGATTTTTCTAACGACTTGGCTTTTTCCTGGACTTTTGTATTTGATTCTCTTCCCGACAACTTGGACTGTTCCCTGTTTTCTGTGACTCCTTACGATTTGGCTGTGTGGTTTATCGGACCAATAATGGCAGAAAAAACATCGTTTAGTAACGAAGAATACGCAGATATTCTTTTTTATTACGGAGCTGCCAGAGGAAACGCTGAACAAGCTCGTCTTGAATATGGCTAAGTATTCCCTAATCGTCGACTGCCTGATGCCCGCGTATTCTCCCGAACCTTCCAGCGGGTGCGGGAGCGCGGAACCGTCGTAAGATACCAAGGTAAGAGAAAGTTATTATTATTAAAGCATGTTCAAACCAGAGATTTCTCCATACAAAATGTAGTTCCTTCTTGTACAGGCCACTCTACATTACTGCGCCGCCGCTAGTTTCCATACATGCGCTATAACAATGTTTTGTTCTAGCGCTTTCGATAATTGTCCAGCTATAAAAACAAACCTTTCCTATCACTCTTATTAACGTGCCCTTTAAATTGTAAGATTGCAAAATAAATGTCGCTGTCCAAATTATACTAAACGCAAAGACTCGTGGCAGTCGGTGCCATAAATCACTTTTGTAACAGGGATGCGCACGCGCAAATTACTGGACTATCGATAATACGGAATGCATGTGCTTCGTCGGTGCTCAAACAAAGTTTTGATCGTTACTGATAATTGCTATACTTACTTAATTACATATCATGTAATGAGGGTAATTAGAAATAATTTATCACATTTCAAATACCCCATTTCAGACCTATTGTTATCGATAAACGCACATACACAAACAACGCGCATCTCTGTGTCTGTGTGACGTCATCTATAAACAGTGCAAGTGCGAGAGAGAAAATGATGTGCGCTGTCTCTTTTGCACGTTTTATTGCTCCGCCTGCCACGAGTCTTTGCGTTTAGTATAGTCAGTGCAAAGACTCGCAGAGATGGGTGCCATAAATCATACAAGTAAGATAACGGATATCACTTCACACTGAAGCGCGCTATTATTGTTTACTATTTTTTATCGAAGTCGATGGATTTTGGTAGAGCTTTTGTAAGAATTTGTATTGTGCGGTCATTGTTGACGCAAATTGCACTATGTCGACAGACGCATTCCTACTACGTCTTTGCGCGGAGCCACATCAACCTAAACAATAGCCATGGTAGTAACACTTAATTAAAAAAACTTTTTTGTTTTTAGGTGACGCAGGTAGACCTCGACTGGATGTCGGGGACGACGAAGAGGAAATTTTAAATTATTTCCAAAGATACCCTACGCTGTCTACACGAATGATGGCTCGCTGTATGGGACGCTCTCAATGGAAGGTGTGGTACACTCTTCACGAAAATGACCTGCATCCTATCCATTACACACCTGTTCAGGCCATAGAAGAAGGGGACCCTTTAAGAAGAAAGCAGTTTTGCAGATTTTTAAGAAATGCGGACGTTGAAGATAGAAATTATCTCAGAAGAATTTTATGGACTGACGAGTCCAAGTTTGATAAGGACGGCATTACGAATTATCATAATGCTTATTACTGGAGTGAACGAGCCATGGGTAATCCACACCTAAAAAGACAAAAAGGTTCACAGACAAGGTTTAATCTAAATGTGTGGATGGGTATAATTAATAACCGCTTGATTGGACCACATTTCTTACCGCAAAACCTCGATGGGGTTGAATATGAAAATTTTCTGAGGAATGTATTTTTTGAATTATTGGGAGATGTGCCGCTAGAAACGAGGCAAAACATGATATTCATGCATGATGGCTGTCCGGCGCATTTTAGGCTAGCTGTGAGAAGTTGGCTAGACCAACACTTCCCCGACCGATGGATAGGTAGAGGTGGTCTAATACCATGGCCGGCACGTAGCCCCGACCTCACACCCATGGACTTCTTCGTGTGGGGTCGAATGAAAACTTTGGTTTATGCCACTGACGTCCCTGTACCAAACGTTGAAGACTTGCGCAACAGAATAATCAACGCAGCGCAGGAAATACAAAGGGAGCTTACAGACTCAAGGGTTGTTAAAACGAGTGTCGTAAGAAGAGCATGAGCTTGTATTAGAAATAATGGTGGGCACTTTGAAAATGAACTGTAGACAGTTTTTTATTTAATAAATTTTTATTCTTTAGTAGTTTGGTTTTTTCTTTCATTTTTATTATTAGTCTTATCTTGATGGTTCCTTAATCGATTTTGGACTTTAATATCTCATTTGAAAGGGAACGAAACGTAGAAGTTTTTTTATTATTTTGTACGTAATAATAAAGGGTGACTTTTTAAAGAAAATTGATGTTTTATCAGCCATCAAAGTATTTTTTTTACATTTTCCGTTTTTGTTTAGCAGTTTTTGCATAAAATAATGACACTTGCGGAGATTTATCAATTATATTACTTATTTAGAATATCTTTGTTGCAAAACAAAAAAAAAGTAGGCCAAAATCACTTTTTTTTTAGGATTTATTACTATTTGAAAATTTTTTGTACGATTTTTTGGGTTACATTCTTTAAGTAGGAATATCTTGGAAAGGGTTAAGTAAGGACGGTAGGTCTCATAGTGATATCTGTCGGAAAAACCCTAGACTACCTCCCCTTAACGGCTCCGCCACTAATTTCCAGTCACCCTGTATAAGTATTACTTGTAAAAGAAACTTTTTCATTGGCTAAATTATTGTGCAAAGTCATAAATACAAAAAAGAACACCATCTTCTGAGTTCTGAGTCTGAGTTCATCAGTAGCACTTTTATAGGTGATGGTGATGAAGCTTCACTTACCATGATAGTAAAATGAAACGTTGGTGTGTTAAGAGACAGATAAGGGTTAAGCTTATTTAAAAACAATGACTTGAGGGAGCTCGATGGCGCAGTGGTTAACGTGCCCGGTCTGTGAGTGCTGAGGTTAAGCAACTTTCACAAAGGCCGGTCATCAGATAGGTGACCAAAACTTTATCAGCTCGAGCTCCTCCGTGCTTCAGAAGGCACGTAAAGCCGTTGGTTTCGGCTGCATTAGCAGTCGTTAACAACCACCAATCCGCACTGGGCCCGCGTGGTCGCTTACGGCCCGTTCTCCCTATCCATCCTTAGGGAAGGCTCGTGCCTTAGCAGTGGGGACATATAAATGAGCTGATGATGATGATGATGATGATGATGATAATGATGATGATGATGAAAAACAATAAAGTAAAAGCAACCCCTAATGATTATACTCTTCTTAAAATAATAAGTTTTTATGTACTTAAATGTTTCTATTGCATGAGGTGTTTACCTTTAAGTATTTGCAACATTATGTTACGAAGTTTGTAAAAAACTATTAGAATATTTATGTGTAAATGATGAAATGTTGGTAAGCCTATAAATAAAATAAAAATAAATTTGTATTTTTTTTCAGATGGTAGACATTTTCTTGAGCCCTTTTACTACGGCCATCCGTCGAAACGAATCAAGAGCATGTGCCTACTGGCATTTTGTTGACAATGGAACAGGATTTTGGTCTCAAGATGGTTGCACTTTCACTAGGGCCGCTCAAGAAGACTCGATGGATGCATGCCGCTGTGACCATCTCACGCACTTCGCCCAGATCGTGATAAGCAAAGACGTTTTCTCCGAAGCCCATGAAAAGGCCATGGAAGTTATATCAGTAATAGGCTGCAGCTTCTCGCTATTTGGCATCATTATCGTTGCATTGACAGCCATCATATTCAAATCCTGGAGAAGGAATGAAAGCAACAAAATATGGTTACATCTATGTGTGGCAGTATTCATTTTAGATCTTAGTTTTATAGTGACCATTTTTGCCGGATTTGATCAAAACGACATAGGCTGTGTGTTAACCGGTATAGCGTTACACTATTCTGTTTTAACAACGTTTTGTTGGATGTTAGTTGTGTCTATACTGTCGTATAGGAAATTGGTTATAGTCTTCTCCAGAGACATACGTTGGAAATTATTCATAACCTCTGTCTTTTCTTGGGGCACGCCATGCCTGGTTATCGGTGTATTGCTGGTGGTTGATCCAAATGCCTACGCACGGGAATTTGAAGATAAAATGCCGAGCGGGAGTTTTTGTTATCCGACGGGATTAGCCATCTGGCTCACGGTATATAGTCCAGTTTCAGTGATATGGTTAGTGAATTGGACGTTGTACGCGTTAATAACGAAGTCTATCTATAATGACAAAAATATTCGGAAACATAGCGGCGCGAGGGAGAGTCTGCATAGTGCGTCTGTCAGCTGTTTGCTCGCCTTTTTGTGTGGCGTGCCTTGGGTGTTCGGCTTTTTCGCGTACAATATAGTGGCTGCTTATTTGTTCACGTTGACGGTGACCTTTCAAGGTTTCGTATTTTTTGTATTCTTTGTATTGCGGACGGCAAAAACGAGAAATCTTTGGGTGAATATGTTCAGGACTAGATTCATGGGTGTGACTGTTCTGCCTGTTAGTAGTTTTGACTCGAGCGATAGCAGAAGGATTCATACTTCAGAGGCGAGGTTTTACGTCCCCAAACCCTCTTCTGGAGATGAACCTTCGAGTGAACTGCTATCAGAAAGCAGGATGTAAAGTAACAGAGTTTATACTAATGCGTTTAAACTTTTTTTTTGGTAGAAAGTAAGTAAGTGCTCATGAAGTTTTATTTACACTGTCATGGACTTGATGGACAAAATGCATTTATTTTTTATATTTGTAGACGAAAATTTTCGTTTACATTATTTGGTGACAGGTATTACAAAATATGTTGACAAATAGTTTTTTTATGGTTTTTTTGCGTTTTTTGTATTCGAGGTGTTTGTAGTGGGCACGGTAGAGGTACCGTGGCCTTGGTAGGAATGCCCTTTTAGAATAAGTAGGCCAACATACCTACTCTTGTTATTAGTTTTCGTACTGTGTGGTTGTGATTTAAACTTTGCAAATCGTATAAGTTTTTACCAATAATATGTTTTATTTATTTAAGTTTTTTTTACTGTCAAAAAGATAAACAAATATACTTTTTGATATTTTCTTAAACATATATTTTATTGCCACCTTGGTTTCTAAACAACTCTATCAAATTCATTAAAACTTATCGAACTATGTACACTCATAGTTCTATCAAATTCATTCAGATTTTTTTTTAATTCAGATTTATTATTAGGGATGTGTGTATAACACTCTTACACTAACGACACTGCCCCTATGCAAAATAGCCTTCGTACAGGCATTGATACATGATCTCCTGATATAATCCATATAATCAATTGGTGGGTTTTAACGACTGCCATCTTACAACAGCTGGGACCAACGGCTCAACAAACCTTGAAGTACGTAGGAGTTCAACATTATCATCATCATTTCAGCCAAAAGACGTTCACTGCTGGACAAAGGTCTCCCCCAAGAAGGAGAAGATCCATAGAAAAACAAAGGTTACCGACATAGCCTGAAGTTGCTAAACTCAAGTGGCAATAGGCAGGGCACATCGTTTGAGTTCGCAACATCCTTAATCTGGCACTACGAAATGTGCATAATCTCAATTCAAACGCGCAAGCTAGTGTCCACCGAGCTTTTAATAAAAATATCACGCTTTTAAATCTTTCGTACCCTCGCGTCGTCGTCAGGGTGACATATAAACGTAGCGATACTGGGAGGCCTTCAGATTATTTTTAATTAATCAATAATGCATCTTACACTTGATTGGAGCTCTCTTGAGCGATCGCTAATGACACTGATTTTGACCCGTGGTTTTGCTTAAGTTGACATGGGCTCAGCATATTATGCACGATGTCACAAGGAAAGATTTACCGTAGATGCCGTACGTATGTTCCCTCAGTGAATCACTTAATCAGATATAGGTACTCATTTTATATTTCAGTTTTGATTTTACCCTGACGTTTCGAACCCTTTGCATGGTACGTGGTCGTCTTTCAGGGAGTCTCCCTGCGAAGAAATGTAGATCCGTTTATAGTTTTTCATTTCAATGTACTCATCTACTAATCTTTGATTATTAAATAATCAAAGCTACTAATGTTCTTGAAAAATTTTAAGTTGCAAAAATAAGCTGGAGGCAATTGCAGCAATTGAACGCAGTATGTATGCTGTATTGCAGCTATATACTCATTCTCATATATAATTCCTTAAATAAATAAAATGAAAGACTTAAATTCTAATTATAATTATTAGCAAACCTACCTGTTCAATAAACACTGCTAATAGATCGTTGCTATGGCAACGCCCTATTCGCTTCGTGAAAATTCCACGCTTCATTTGCTTTCTCGTTTGCGTCGCCATGACATTGACAATCTATTATATTCCTTCACTGTCAGTCGACGAGTAAACACGAGCTTTAGTTTTAAAAATAAACATGTTTTGGGGTATCACTCCTGCACTTGATCTTCAGCAAGAATACCTCCGGTATGGCGATGAGAGCGCTTACGAGTTGAACTTTCTCGTCATCGGGGGTTGCGATGCGCGACATCTTCTGAAGACGATGTCCCAAGCGTACCGACACACTAGGCGCTACATGAACATCTTCGTCGTCGATGGGTGCCCAGAGCTCATCGCCAGACAACTGCTCCTCATGTCTCTGGCCTTGGAGAAGACCAACAGGTGTGGCTTGTTAGACAAGACGAGGCGATGGCTCGAGATCTACGGAAACTTACTACTACGTCCACCTACATCAAGGTACCTCATAGCGAAAGCTCGTCAGCTCACGGGCATGATCACTAATCCTGAATACATGAGCTGCCTTTTACCAAGCGTGTCAGTCGATCAAATGAAGTACCGAGAACGTGATTATTTGGAAAATCTTTTTAACTTCTGGACTACTGGTAATACAAATCAATTTAACGCTTGTGAACTGTGGGAGCATCGATTGAGACATAGCCTAGGTATGAGATATGACAGCAGAGCGGGCGTCTTTGACTGGGATTACCACATGCGTCTGAAAGAAAATGCTAGACAGATATGTTTCCAGGAATACAAGCATTTCAGAGAGCACGGTGTAGCATTCACTTGGCTGGAAACAGAAGTTTGCAGGCCTAACGTGACCTTTGCAGCAGGAGTATTTAAGTGTGGCGATAGATATCTCCACAGGGGGTACCTAGCTGATCTTGTGACGTCACCGTTCATAGCGTTCGGATTAGATTGTGACGACGTAGATATGCTCCAGTCATCTCACGGAGTGAATTACAAACGAGCGACAGACGTGTCTGAACGAAACGTGATGCGGATGCTTTACGAGTTGGAGAACCGTCAAAAGTTTGACATAAGTGATATGAATTTAGAGAAGGATAAGAACTTGGGCATGATGGTGATGGGCCAGTTCGATGCGAAGCTTTCGGAGTGCGGTCCGGAGGTTCCGCTGGTGTTGCGGGAGGACCGCAACACTTACATCGATGTGGATTATGGGAAAATCCACTTTCTATCGCTTTCAGCGCTGGAGCATTATCCCCATAAGCCGCAGTTCCAAGGTTTGTTCCATGGGGTATTCCTGGGTCACAATATGACAGCGCGACTGAAGCCCAGCGTCTGGTCGATGGCGCGGGACGATGCCATAGTGATTATGGAGACGCGCAAGTATATGATTGAGCTGAAAAGGGATGACGTGAAAGCTTTCGGCGAGCAGATTATGCAGGTAGCCACCGCGGCGCAGTGCGAGAAGACCAGCGCCTTTGATCCGCAGCAAGATGACTTTGCCAAGTTTTTGATTAGAAGGAGAAGTGAGAGTGTTGAATTGTCTGTTTAATGTTAATGTTATAAAATTTAAAATCTATGAAATACTTTATGTAATTTATTTGCTAGAGTTTTTTTAGTGTGGAAGGGCACCTGATGGCAAGCGACGATAAGGCCGAAGGTCGAATTGAAGGCCGAACTTCATCCGGATTGCTGAGAAGCTGGATATCAGTTTAAACTATCGGATGAAACATAATGCTTCTAGCACTGATATTATAGCGACAGACTTAGATAATATGTTGGCTAGTAGGCGGACTTAAAATAAGTTCCGCCACCGCTTTAACCAAGTACATTGATACGGACCTTCTGCAGGGAATCGAACCCGGAACACCTGATTTGCCTTTTCAGTTTCAAGTAGTATAATGTATAAAGTATAAAGTTTTAATAATTCTCAAATAACTGGTCACTCGATGATATAATACCTAAAATAAATGGATTTTTTTACGAATTTTGAGTATTTGTTCGACCTAATTAGATTTGCAATAAAAAGATAAACTCTGGATTATCACAATGATTGATAAACTTTTTCAATATTGCTTTAAAGGGTGACCATCAATATTCGATAGAGGGGATTTTTTAAATTAAACCATCTATAAAATTTGTGTTCATCTATTTTTTTCATTAATAATATGTTACATTCATTTAGTAAATCATATAGCAAATATATTTACAAGGACAAAATCAAAACGGAAAATTACAACGTCTCAACGTAATTTTCGTTTAAAATTCGTATTTTTATATTACATAATATCACTTAACAATACTAAATCAGTAGTCGGTAGTGATGTTAGATTTTTGCGAATGTTCCCAATCGTTTTGAAGAGATGGTGATAATTATATTGAGCACTCATTCCACTTGCGTCAACGTCCAACGTCCATTCTTACAACTATCACTAATATAAAACAATTACATCTACGGAATTCCTGATTCAACATTAATTTTCATATAGACACATCTACTTTAATAATCTTGTAATTGGTTTAAAAACAATTTGAATCCAGTATTGATGTGGTAATTACACTGATCTGTGCTGTTTTAGGATATATTTAAAAATTATATCATCATCATCATCATCATCAGCTTATTTTAAAATTATATACATCATTAAAATTTGTCATTAAAAACATCC
>CAUJAO010000453.1:0-24331 GCA_963082485.1 Eudonia mercurella
CCCCGAAAACCATGGAAATGATACCCATATTGATTTTACATAAAAAAGTTGCGTCCGCCATCTTGGATCTCGAAATAAATGTTGTATTCGAAATCGGCACCCCCGAAAACCATGGAAATGATACCATATTGATTTTACATAAAAAAGTTGCGTCCGCCATCTTGGATCTCGAAATAAATGTTGTATTTGAAATCGGCACCCCCGAAAACCATGGAAATGATACCCATATTAATTTTACATAAGGCATAGCGAGGTAACGCGGCATTAGCGAGCGATAATTAGCGAGCGATATCACGCGGCATTAGCGAGCGATGTAACGCGGCATTAGCGAGCGAGGTAACGCGGAACTTTTTCGTGCGTGCAGCCGGGTCTATCAATTTATAAGACGTTGTCACGTCAAAAAGGAAAAATTCTATGATATAATAAAGTACATACTAATATGATAATAAATTTTGACAAATAAACAGAAACCAGAGATAAAAAACAAAGGGAATGGCGTAAATGTAATAAATTTTTTGCCACGTAATGGCCACATGCATAGATGACGTGGTAAGCGGATAGGTTATTTATGTCTTCATGGATAAAAGGTTTCTAGAGGACAAGGCTAGAGATGGTTATAAGCATTAATGCAGGAAGAAGGGAGAAGGTTGTTAGCCCCAGGAACGGCGGCGGGACGCGATCCCCCGCCAAACATAACGTGCATATCGTGAAGGTGATTATTTAATTTTATTTAGTGTCACTTGTTTGCAACGTTATTAGATGCAGTTTGTAACGTTTGTTGAATGTATACCTCGTTTTCAGGTCATGTATCGGCGGCGGGAGATCATTCCAGCACTGAGAGGCAGCAAACCTAAACGATCCTCGGAAGGCCATAGTGCGGTGTTTAGGGGTGGAAAGGATGTGAGTACAGGTTCTGTTTGGGTATCTGCTGCGATTGTGGGCCCATCCCAGTTTATCGAACAGATAACGCGGCTTTCCTGTGCTAACGACGCCAAACAGCAAAGTTGCAAGATGAAGCCTCCTGCGAGCCTCCATTTTCAGAAGTTTAGCGGCATTGAGGAAAGGGGTAACGTGAGAGCGAGGAGGGATGTGAAAGCAGAACCGAGCGCATGCATTCTGCACTCGCTGGATTAGCTTAACTGACCTGATCAGAAGGCATGGACCATAAACCGTGTCACAATAGTTTAATTTAGACAAGATCAATGCCTCACAGAGTCTGATTCTGAGCTCCTTGCATAGATAAGGTCTAATGTTATATAACAGTTTAAGACGATAAAAACAGTATCTGGCACATTCAATGACATGGCTTTCGAAGCTAAGATGAGCGTCGATGGTCAGCCCCAGATTCCTGACTTTATCCACCCGCTCAATAACCTCCCCAATGAGATTAATGCGTAAAAGAGGGCATGTATTATTGAGATTGTTTCGATTCCTTTTGTACCAAATGAACTGTCTAGTTAAGGACTAGACAGTTCAACTTGCACCAGGTGGAGATACATAACAGATCTTCGTTTATTTAATCCACTGCACTGACATGATCAGAAGGTGAAAATGATAGGTACAGCTGTAGATCATCAGCGTATAAATGGTAGAGACAGTGTGTAATGCTTCTTGTGTTGTCTGCGCTGTATAGAATGTATAGAATAGGCCCAAGAATTGATCCTTGCGGCACTCCTCGTGTAACAGCGAGTGGAGCTGAGTGGGATTTCTTACCATCAGATCCCGTCAACTCAACGTACTGCTGCCTGCACGCTAAGTAGCTATGAAACCATTTGAGAGTCCTTGCATCAACTCCATAGTAAGACAGCTTAGAGAGGAGAATAGATTGGTTGATTGAATCAAAAGCGCGTGAGAAGTCAAGCAGCAGCATGATGCTCATCATTCCTCGGTCCTGGGCAACAAGAAGATTGTCAACAACATCAGACAGAGCAGTTGCTGCACCATAAGCTTTGCGGAATCCAGATTGAAGTTGAGGCAGAATGTTGTGATCTTCGAGGTATTTGGTGAGCTGATCACAAACAACTCTCTCAAGAACCTTCGAGATGCATGGGAGTAGACTGATGGGACGAAGGTCTCCTAAAAATGTGGGTTGACTATTTTTTGGGAGAGGTATCACTATAGCAGTCTTCTAGCTCTCTGGAAATGTGCATTCTCTATGGGACGATTTATAATAGAGGTGACAGTCTTTAATGAATGAGTCATGAGTGGGACACTTACTACTAACAAAATAATTAGAAAAATAATATGCATTATAATGTCTTTAATGAAATTCCCGATAAATGTTGCGTCAGTATTGTATGGGAAAAGCGATACGAACGTTTTCGAGATAAAAGTCATGATATTTGGCACAAATCAAAACGTGTTGCTTATACAGTCTTCGCCAACGTATTAAAAATATATCTTTTTAGAATATTAATTTGTCTTCTTTTCTTTCCAAGTACCAATCCAAAATGTGTGTCAGTTATGTAGTATACCTATAATATAAGTATCACTGCGAGTGTATGAGATTAAGATGTAAAGCTACTTAGTGGATAGGATCTGTCGTCATTAAATCAAAAAGAAATAATGGAGATCGCACTTGTCAACTACAAATTTATATATGTACTTTTCATTTTCGATGTATCTGTATTGTAGCTTTTATATAAATATCGTATGTGTTGGGATATATTATATTTGCAGTTGCAACTTGAGGTGGTCAGTGTATGCACCACCATAAATAATATTTTTTTTTACCATCGAGAAAATAATTCCAGCAACTAATACTAAATAACAGCCGTCCCAAACACGTGCAAAACATAAAACTTAAGATGAATGTTTTAGAAACGCGGAACGAATCCTTTTTTCTTAAATGAGGGTTTTAGTTATACAAACGTGATAATAAATTTAGAAAAGACAAAGAACTAGTCTGACTGTATGCCATTAAAAGTTAAAGTTTATGGTCTAGTCAATAGGTGACAGTGATTTGAAAGGATCACAAAAAGTTAGCAGACATTCGAGAGTGCCATAAATAAACAAAAGTGAACTATAAATTTACTTAAGCGTCGAGTTGGACCATGGGAAAGCAGAAAAAAAGCGTCACACATGCATTGCAAATGAGGTTCTAGGAAACTCGGGGCGGGATGCTATGCGCTGTAGAACCTCCTACAAACATCATCTGACCAATTAGAAGAACAATATACTCGTCGATGTGTAAAAAATTTTTACAGACGGGAGACATGAGAGGTGTGGCTTCAGAGGCTACCTGAGCTGGACGGGAAGGAGAGCAGGGACAGTCAACGGGCACACCTCCGGGAGCGAGGAAGCTCAATTTGGTTCGATTGCTAAAATCGATATTAGAAGCAGTGTACCTTTTAAAAATTGTAACTAGAGTCAGTGTTTTGATTATAAGTTGAAAATTGTACAAGTAATAATAAATCATAGTTAGATTCATACGTAAGGTGCTACCATCGTGCGAGTGTGCTAAATTCGGTAAAGTAGAAAATTTGGTTTTGTAAAATTTGTAGCATAGTTTGTTAGATTTATTACAGAAGCTTTCACGACACAAGCTAACTAAAGTTATTTATGTGAACTTAACCACATTTAAACCAGAGATACATAACGAATTTCCTTTATTGTGGGCCTATATAGAGATATACATATGTATAAATCAGTAACACTATTTTACGGAGCTATTATGTGATTAGCAATAATACTAATCATAATTACATGAGTTGTTATAGTGTAATGCGCCAAATGTTGAAATGAATGAACCGTGCTCCATAGTGTGAAGTATTCGCCATTGTAATGATTGACCCGATACTCATGTCGTTGGATTCCTGCAGAATCACGATTAAATACAAATTTCACGTGGCTTAAAGGAGAGAGTAATATTTGTGTGTCGAGAAAGTTCTTGTAAATAGAGTGTGCATGTTTAGCTATATAATTGTAACTAGGTTGGTCAATGAGGTTTTTTAGTTTAACCGACAGTTTTTCCTCATTTGCGATGACCTAGGAACTAATCGGTTGGCTTTGTAAGGTCTGACGATTTTACAAAGTCTCAAAATAATGAAACAGTTTCGTATCTTCTAGTTTAATAAGGAAATTAAGTAGATAGATAAATAAATATTTAACTAAATAATAATAAATAAATAATCCAAATTTGGGCAGATCTATATAAATAAATTAAGAGAACTGCCTATGTCTTGAGTTTTATTTGATTAAGTTAAGTACCTTGAGCGTAATGATTATTACAACCGCTAGGATAGCGGAAGACCTAGGTTCGATTCCTAATGGTCAGTACAGCCGCAAGGATTGCGGGAGACCCAGGTTCGACCCCTGGATGGATTGAGAGAACATTTAAAGTTTTACCGTGCTTTATTTCATCATGTCAATTTCACCACTGAGATATAACATCAGGGATACCTGTGGCCTTTGTCTAACCCAGCAGCGGATTTTATAGCCGAGCTTCCTTGTTATTACTTTATTAAATTGGTTTTATTTCACTCGATACACAAATATAGATGTCAGTTAATTCCTTCATTTTGTAGACAGACAACAGTATATTATCTTCCTAAATAGTAAAGCGTTCAGATGCGCTTAGTTTTGAATAAGTCTAGTAATTACAACTGGTCATTAAAATCCGACTTAACTATAAAGAATGGATGGATGTAATTTTGTAGAGCAGAGGCATTGAGATAATTATATTTGATTTATGCAAATATTGTTGCAAACAAATTGCAATTTAACATTGCACCTGACCCAGAGTGTCATGGGGCACGGGTTCGACTCCCGTTTGTATGATCCTTCAATGTGTTACGAGGCGCGGGTTCGACTCCCGTTTGTGAAACTTATTCAACGTTTTGTCACTTAAAGCATTTAAGTTGAATTAGAGCTCAGATAGACAATAATAGATAAGCTACAGAACTGAATGGCGGTAAGGAGAGCAGCTGCAGACATCACTCATTCATCCTAAAGGAAGTATTTATTGTAAAATCAGGGACATAGGAAAATTGAGGTAGGAGTACGTAGGACTAGTACAGAGATTTGTGATATATGGGAGAGCACAGTTACTTTTGTTATATCGGGAGTAAGGCCATCGCTGCAACGCGAAGCCTGAATTATGTTAATTAAAACCAGTACACTGTCGTGGCGGGGAGCAGCAGTCCGGGGTGTCACCAATACACGTCCCTGTCTCAACCGAACCTTTGCTTTCCATAGTCTGGCCAGACTAACACACAATTATCTTGAGAATACAAATGAATAAACAATAAATCCATGGATAAGGGGGCAAAAGAAAAGAAGCGCTCAGCGCCACGTAAATGATATTACACGCTTCGCAGCGTATAGGGTAAATAAGGTCGGTTACCCCCATCTAGCTCTGCTAGCGGCTCTGCCATCAAGTAGGAACCCTGACATCAAGCTGGACTGGTTCCTGATCGGAGGGGGGCCCTTAGCCCTCACGGGTACAACACATCGATTCACGCGATCCTATCTTGCTCTGGCTGCTATGGCTGCAATGGTCTATATACTCTTAAGTCAACTCTATGCAAGCACCCTTTAGAGTGATTTTGCGCACTTATTTCAGCTTAACGATTAGAAACCTATCTAGACTCACTAGAAGGATTAAGACCAGCCATTAAAGCGAGCTAGGTGGAATGGAAAGATGTTTGTGCTTGGTTCACTCGATGATGTATTGGTATAGACATGCGTAATGACTATTGGAAGTAATTTAATCAAGATAATCTAGCTCTCCTATAATTTAGAATCTCTGTATCTGGCACAGCATACTCGATATACTTATAACTTACTAGACGATCACAAAGGGGCACTACTGCGGTGCCACCACAAACTTAAATCTAATATAACGGTTATAGGTACTCTGATTTATGTACCAATAAATACAATGAATAACACTATCACATTATTGTTAAATCCTATTCGGCTATAGCATTATTTTTTTTCAATAAATACTTTTTTGAGTTATTGACCTGATTTTCTTTATGTCATACTTTGTTTTTTTTTTTAATTTTAAAACGCAGAGCTTCTTAGTTTACGCAGTCGTAGTCGCTTCGCAATTCCGGACCGCGCCGTTCCTTTTACCTCTAAAGTTGAATTTTATTGAACTCTCCACAGAGGTAGCACAAAAAGCTACGAATGGAATGCATGCGACCTTTCTCGGCGAAGTTTGATTCAAACTGGGTATAATGAATGCATTTTTGAAATTCTCATATTTTGCTCTTACTAATAATATGAGATCTATTATGCTGCCGAAGAATGGAAATAACTTTATTTTATAGGAGTTTTGACAATAACATGACTGCTGGCTGTAAGGTACAGTTGTTGTCAAAACTCCGATACTTCCAAACAGCATTATCATATTTATTTATTTAATCTTAAGACACACCAACAGAACAGACATAAAAAAGTAGCAAAAACATAGCGGATATCTGCTCCAATTACAGGCGCGTACAACATTATTAATAAATTATAAACTAAAAATTAAAATTCAAAATTTAAAATTAAAAAGACACGTTTGAATAAAAAAAAAATAGTTAAAATATTGTCAAAAAAACATTAACCAAAATAAAATAAAAATTCATGATTTAATTATTTGATTGATTAAAATAAATGAAAATTATTTATGTAAATTAACTTAATTCATAAATTACATTATCATATTATCATTATCACCAGCTCATTTTATGTACCCACTGCTGGGGCACGAGCCTTCCCTAAAGATGGCTAGGGAGAATGGGCCATAAACCACCACGCGGGCTCAGTGCGGATTGATGCTTGTTAACGACTGCTAATGCAGCCAAGGCCAACGGCTTTACGTGTCTTCCTAAGCACAGAGTAGCTCAAAATGTTTTTTTTTTTTTTTTTTAATTTTTTTTTTTTTTATATTGACACGTCATAGTGACCACATCCTGCCTGATGGTAAGCAGCCGATGCAGTCCAGAATAATGAGAGCGCTCCTCACCGTGGAACAAGCACGGTAACAAGCGCACCCATTCATGACGGCCTGCATAAATGCCGTTTCACGCCCCGCTTAAAAGACCCGGGACTATAGGAGCTGGGAAACACATGCGCCGGCAAAGAATTCCAAAGCCGAATGGTCTTACAGAGGAACGACTTGCCAAATTTTTTGGTACGAGTACTGATTGTCTGTACAGTATGGTGGTGGTTCCTAAGACCAGCACGTGTTGTCCGGGAGAGGAAAGGAGAAGGCGGGATTAGATCAAAAAGTTCTTCAGAACACTCACCGTAGTAATTCCGGTAGAAGACACTGAGAGAAGCAATGTCTCTTTGCAGCTGGAGGTCCTCTAGAGAGGCTGTAACCTCAGCATCTCCAATAATGCGTACCGCTCGCCTTTGCAGTCTGTCAAGTGCATCGAGGAGGTATTTAGCGGAGCCGTCCCATAGATGGGAACAATACTCCATACTCGACCGCACCTGAGTCTTGTACAGCAAACAGCGCTGCTCGGGAGTGAAAAACCGCCTCACCTTATTGAGAATACCCAACTTACGGGAGGCAGTTAAAATAACACTCTCGATGTAGCATTTTGGGTTCAGTTCCTGGCCGATGTCCATGCCAAGAATGCTGAGGTCCATCGAAATGGATAACGGAGAGTTCTGAAGAGAGGGAGGAGTAAGGAAGGGAGTTAGCTTGGACGAAAATGCACAAACCTGAGTTTTGCTGGCATTAAACTCGACCAGGTTTTCAGATCCCCACTTAAAGACACGATCGAGAGCCAGGTTCAGTTTGGCAACCAGTTCTTGCCTTTTCACCACGATATCGGCTTGCTTTGCCGCAGGATGTCCCAAGTACCGCTCATGCACCGTACTGTCATCCGCATAACAATGAATATTGCCCAAGGACAGCATGTCATTGATATGCAGAAGAAATAGAGTAGGTGAGAGCACAGAACCCTGCGGCACTCCGGCATTGACTTTGAAGAGCGCGGAGGAACTACCCTCACAAAGGACACGAATCCTCCGCCCTTCTAGAAAGACTGCAACCCAGGTGCACAAACGGGGCGGCACACCGAAGGCCGGCAACTTGGAAAGAAGGGAACGATGCCACACTCTATCGAAAGCTTTGGCTATATCAAGGCTAACTGCCAGAGATTCGCCATGCTTGTCCATCGGCTTACCCCATGCGTGGGTTACGTACGCTAGAAGGTCACCCGTTGATCGCTTGGGTCTGAACCCGTACTGGCGATCATGGAGCAGCGAGTGATCCTCTAGGTAGTGGATGAGCTGAGAGTTAATTATCCGCTCAAACACCTTGCACAGCACAGAAGTTACAGCGATGGGTCGATAGTTGGCTGGATCCGAGCGATCCCCTTTTTTGGGGATGGGTTGTATGTTCGCTTCCTTCCAAGACACCGGCACAATACCGGCATCGTAAGACTCCCTAAACAATCGTGTCAACACTGGAGACAACTCAGCCGCGCATCTGAGCAGCACAATTGCCGGAACACCATCTGGCCCGCTAGCCTTCCGCACGTCGAGCGACCGCAGCACGGCACGTACATCACACTGCCTGATACGAATATCAGGCATGGTGGCCCCACAATGTGCTATAATAGGTGGAGCGGCGCCACAATCGTCAACGCGCGAATTAGCCGTGAAAAGTTCTGCCAACAAGTTCGCCTTCTCTAGCGGCTGGTAAGCTAACGAGCCGTCTGGATGTTTCAATGGCTCATATGCGTTATGGTCACCCATCATCAGGTATGATGACCAGCATTTACGAAAGTTGCTTAACCTTAGCAATAGCAGACCGGGCGCGCGTCGAGCTCCATTATCATATATAATACATTTATTTTGGACGATTCAAAAATGCTTATCAATGAAGTTTATTTAAATACAGAAATTTTGACTTTTACTTGACTTTGTAAATAGAACTTTCAACAGTTGGGGTACAAAATGTAGAGCACAGCGTATGATCTAGATTTGCAATAAGTCTGAGTAAAGTAAGTCTGTAGGCGAAATATTTAGCTATAGGTATTGCTGGTTCAGACCTTTCAAACAGAAAACGTTTAATTCATAATTAGAGTGCACTGTTGTCATCGCTAAAGCTTGTAAAGGATTCTATTTCTTTTTTTAAATCTGCGAAAGTTGTTCAATATTTTTTTCTTGTATTGTATGTAGGCCTTTATATGTATAACGACTACGAGAACAACGTATCAAGATTTATTTATCTATTATTCTCTATTAGTTTTTTATAAACACGTAACATAATAAAATCATTCCCTGAAAGTAATTTTGTTAAGAATTGGTTACTGAATCAATATATAATTTTTTGACGCCGTATTATAGTTTTGTATTAGTTTTAGTTACTTTAGGTTATTATAATCTCAGATTTTAATTTTGTGATTATCAATATTAGTTATAATAATAATAATAAAAAATATTTTTTCCAATAATATAATAAAACGGGTTATTCCCTGAGGATCCCATTCCCCGAGGATCCGTCTCGGATCCCGAATGAGATAAATGTGGTTACATTTACTTCTGTTATTTTTTCTATTGTGTTTAACTTGTACCGTTAACAAAAAATATAGGGTTTACGTCCTTGGTATATGTTGTCGTTTAGATGTTAAACTCTTCTAAATAATTTTTTTATTTTTTGTTTCATTGTTAAGGATTATAGAAGCAACGTTGTAATATCCCACGCTTGTACCAAATTAATGTCGTTTGCTCTACTCGGAAATTGATATGTTTAATATATCTATTAGTTTGTACTAGAAGCGAATGGGATTCTACCCATCGACCTGGGTCAATTTAGCATAATTTATTTCTACCTTTACATTAAATAAATTTTTCTGTAACTATTTGTGGTTTTCAGAATTATGTTTCTCCATAATAATGTGAATGAATGTGAGCTTTATTTGCTTTTGTTCAATTGTTTTTATGTGCTTGTTTGTGAATCGTTTGTCTCCCGAACAGTTAGTTATACAAAAAAATGGAAATCTGAGAACCACTTACTTTTCAAACGAGTCTTTAGTACGAGAGATTGTCGTTACAGCCGTGATTGGCGTAAGAATAGGCAATCAGAAAGAGACAATTGCTAATTGGACAGACTCGAAACTGCGGGGGAAACATTTGAGACCGTGCACAATTTGTGTACTCGGCTTGAGGAAGTTGTAAATTGTTTTGTTTCTAATTGGGTGTTTATAGTGTGGTGTTGTGGTGGTTGAACATAGAATATTAGCTACGCAGGATTGTGTGTGCTTTTGTTAGGGTTGGGATCTTATATACTCAACAACAAGCAACGTTCTTCTACGCTTTATCACCTGATGAGTGGGAAGAATGTTAAAATATTTCAAGCTTAGAAGCTTGGTAAGGCACGTTCATCCGTTGGTCCCAGCTATTGTTGCCGTAAGTAAAAATATCTACAAGAAGATTTTTTTAAGCAGAATAGATTTTATATTTATGGTTGGTCTTGTTTCTTGATTGACGAAAGCAAATGATCGCACTCACAGAGGCTTAGCAAAATGACAAAATTTGATCGAGTGAAGAAGCGGTACTAACCTCCCGTCGGCCATTTATAATCGCCCGCAACATGTCATCGCTAGCTGCGTGCGCTTGTTAATCACGTATAGCGTTGTCCTTGTCCCTCTCGATTGCCCTAACCCTTGATTGATAGCCCTATAGATAATAATTATGGAAATCGGTTCGTGAAGCGTTGAGGGTATGGTACCGATTGAGCGTCGTGCTGTCCACCTCTACGCGACCAATGATTATTGTACGAGTGGGCAATTCAAATGGGTCAGCATTTCCAAATTGAGTTTTCTTATTTTACAGAAGCAGGTAAAATAAGGTAAAGTCAGTCTAGTAAAACAGTTGCAGGCAATCAATATTTAAAGGAGGTCCAATGATCGAACTTGCACAGATGTGTACAATACATTTTAATTTGTTGTCTCTTTGCGATCGGTCATATATTGAAGCAATTTGGCTTTGCTATTTGTGAAATAAATTTCACACAGTAATTACCGTATTTTCCCCGTCGGATGTCAGCAGATATCGGCTACAATATCATGTTGGACAAAGCACAATCTGACATTGGAATGGCCTGCTGCGGTGCAATGAATTTCTATTGCAGCCGTATTAGCAGTTACAAACCCAGATTGTGATTTTAAAGTAAGGTCTAATTCTACAATAGTAAGTAAGTCATATTACAATAATATTGGATTATACCACGATAATAATGTCAATGCTTAAATGAGCTTGAATGACCGTTTTAACCTCAGAAACAAATTGCCGTTTGAAATATATTCATGATTTAATGTAATAGTATGATCTTACTTTTAAGCTTCTAATTCAGACCTGCATAGAGTAGGTACTTTTAGAAATATTTAAAAGTGATGCTGTCTCATTCAGCAGAAAGAAACATCAAAAAGAAAACATCAGTTTAAAAACCGATACAACTGTATTTCACGTTAACGGTAAGAAGGAGAAAAGATCATTACTGCATCTTACTAAAAAGATAATCAGTTAACGCCATACCGTCCTCAATCTGAGCCCCGAAAGAATAGGTATCAATTATCCGACATTTCCCTAGGCAAACAAAAGACGTAAGATGCCCAAAAAACGCCGACACAACTCCAACAAATTGCTCAGCGAGCGCGCCCTTAACGAGTTTTTTTTCTTCTACCTAATTGAATGTCTGCCGTCCACACCTTGGGACTGTTTGGCATACAAATCGGTTTAATTTCAGTAACACTATTAACGTCTTAGCCGGCCGCGCTAATAAAAGGAAAAGGCAGTGCTTAAAAAAACTGCTGCGTTCTTTTGTTTCCAAAATAATGTTGTAGTAATTATGTGAACGAAGTTTTTAATTTGGATTTAACGCTAACCTTCTTTTTGATTCTTTACTTTAAACATTGATTGGTTCGTTCGTATTCCAAAACAAAAGAATATAAAAGTCAGTGTTATTTAAAATTCGAATACGACGAGTTCTATTGCTATTACTATCCTCTTTAGATTTCAGTAACAAAAACACAACAGAATGATACAACGTTTCAGGACAGAGTAAATATGCAGTATTCATATCAACTGTGTTTGAGCTAGATAAATATGTAATCTGCTTTTCAGACAACAATGCTCCCAGACATCTAAACTTATAATGGTGGATTATTAAGCGTTAAGTGTTCGTGTACGTGCATGAGTGCTGCCTAATGAAACAAAACAGCGCAACATCTACATCATTATCTACTTTAAAAAATATCTCGAGCAAACTACGTAAGGTCTCAGTCAAGTCTTCTCTCCTCTTTCATCTTAACTGAAACTCTATGGGTTTGTGGAAATATCATTGATTGATTATTCAGCATCATTATCATTTAAACAATAAAATAATTATTCACTTATCATCGTCATTATCATCAGCCTATAAAAGTCCACTGCTAGAAATAGGTATTTCCAAGTGCATGATCCGCAGTTACTCTCATCTAGGACTTGCGCCACCTAGCGAAAATCGTCGTTTTTATTCAATAGTAATTATAATGCTCTTTGCTCATTAGCTAGTAAAAGATACCTACTTAGATCATCATCATCATCATCAGCTCATTTATGTCCCCACTGCTGGGGCACGAGCCTTCCTTATGGATGGATAGGGAGAACGGGCCATGAACCACCACGCGGGCCCTGAGCGGGTTGGTGGTTGTTAACGACTGCTAATGCAGCCGGAACTAACGGCTTAACGTGCCTTCCGAAGCAGGGAGGAGCTCGAGATGATACATTTTTGGTCACCCATCCGATGACCGGCCTTTGCGAAAGTTGCTTAACCTCAGCACTCGCAGACCGGGCGCGTTAACCACTGCGCCATCGAGATCCTCCCTACTTAGATATATAAAATTATTTACTAAACCTTAAATACCTGAAGCAACTTTTTGTCACTTTAGACTATTAATTATAAAAAAAATTACTTAAGTTTAGCTGGTATGTAAGTAATTTGAAAAAAGACAAAGTGTTGAAAAAAATTCGGATTCGAATGTTATGTAAGTAGTTAAAAATACTCTTTTTGACTACCAAATAATAGTACAAGCACTGATTTGTAAACAACGAATACCTCGTTTCCATTTGCCTTCCATCGGCTTAGGCTTAACGAAGTTTTCCTTGATACTTGTTTTAAATTCGGGCTCGACCTCAAATTCGCCAAGTAGCGAATTAATGTAAATCTTTTGCAGTAGTGAGAGGTACTTTCGGACAGCGACCACACTGTAAAGTCTGAGGCTTCTCGAAGCAATGTCAGGATGCACGGGCGAGTATTATTTGCCATTCGATCACCTTAACAAAATCGAGAATTTGTATGTCGTCAAAGCAGAGCCTTGCGATTTTACAGAGTAAATACTTATTTTTAGAATGTATACTTTTTCTTCTTTTCTAAGTTTGCCACTTATTCCTAAACTAAGGCGCTCCTCAGACACAGCAACTTTGACCTCTATGTTGCAGCAACAGGCAACTCGCTACTAGCTGTTTCCATATTATAATCTAAAGAAAATAACTGCTCCGAAATAGCAACTTTACTTGCGAGTTTCGATGATCGATAACAGTTTTCACTTGCTGCAACTAGCAACTGTTAAAGTTGTACTAGTTGAATATTTACATATAATTTTACGCAAATATTGTTGCGAACAAATTACAATTTGAAAAAAGACAAAGTGTTGAAAAATTTCCACGAGCGGTTGTCGACATTGAATAGGGCTCCTTCGGCTTATGTAGTAAAAGTAGATAGTATTGATTAATTTCGGCGAGTTCGATTGAGACACAATAGCATAGTTGGTAGTGCACCTGACCCGGCATATCATGGGGTGCGGGTTCGAATCCCGCTCGTGGAATTTTTTCAACACTTTGTCTTTTTTCAAGTTGTACTAGTTGTTAAGTTGCTACTTTCCCCAACTAGCAAACACTGACTTTTGACTATATGTTTTTGAATAGTTAAAAAAGAATTGCGGCAACCGTAAACTGTTGCTGCAACTGGAAACCTTAACGAAAACTTTTAAAACTTTTATAGTTTCTTCAACTGAAGTTGATCTATCTGCGGAGCGCCTAACGAGGAGAGATAAAATACTGCCATACAAATACTCGTTTTTGTATCGAGATTGAATAAAACTTGCACTTGGCAATGCTTAATATTAATAATTTCGGCGGGCTGGTTAGAACCACGATAGCTCAATTGGAAGAGCACCTGACCCGGAATCTCAGAAGGGTGCAGGTTCAAATCCTGCTCGTGGATTTTTTTCAACATTTATGTTTTTGTGATTTTTTCGCAACAAAATTTGCGTTAAAAATTATTTAAACATTTTATACACTATCAAAATTGTAACTTGCCTACTCTCGACAACATGTCAATCAATTCGCACTCACCAACCCGCAGATAATTCACATATTTTATTTATGATCACGCTACGGGCTTCGATATAATCCTTTTAGCCATTTGCTTTTATGGCACAGCACAAATATTTTACATGCTCTAAAGGTTGATCGAAATTTAATGAAAATTAATTTATTAAATAATTAAAATAACCCCGATGCAGATCAAATTACAATACTTTAGCCTATACGCATTTCCATTGCTGGGCAAAGGCCTCTATCATTGTATTAAAGCCTTAATTGATGGGTATTCTTTGCCGAAAACGGATTACTATCAGAAACCCAATTTATGCAAAACAAAAATTCGAAAGACAATTTGCCGACCTGGAATCAGTTCCTCTGGATATCAAGCCAATCGCTAGGTATATTTTTAATAGGCAGCTATACATACTGATGAAAATTGACTTTTTGTCAACTTACCGGTTTGAATCCCGCTAGAAGCAGGTTGATATTTATTATATTATCTACTCGTAGATAGCTATGTATAATATTTACTAATTAGCAGCCGCAATACATTAATACAATACACGGACAACATACGAACTAATGAAATAAAAGTTTATTCAGCATAATTAGTATACAACAACATACAAATACAAATTCATTTATAAAACGTATTGTGCTTGACATTCTGCACTCTATTTGAACGTAGCTGCACCTCCCTTTCTCAAGAGAATACTTCCGTAAAAAACTTCTAAACGCCTATTACGCTGCAAATGTCGGAAGAGATGGAATTAAGCCGTCACGTCACGCCGCCACACTAATTGATATGGGATTTTTGCTGCGAGATTTTGCTTTCTCTCACGTGTACGAATTACATGGTTGAGATGTCAAGGATCATCACAGCTTTATACTAAGGGAAGTATCAAACATCATCACGTTCATTTTATGTCCCCACTGCTGGGCACAAGCCTTCCTTATAAATGGAAATACCACAGGGAGAACGGGCCATAGATCATTACACGTAACGTAACGTACGTTACGTCACGTTTAGGGGTTAAAGTTACTCGCGTCCGTAGGTTTAACTTTGAGACCCTACACGTGACCTCTGGGTGGTGCTAAATGAGTGACACTGTCTAAGGTAGAGCCACGCTACGCTGCAGCACGAAATTGACCGGCTCGCCCGGCGTAATAACACCCTCTCACTGAATATCGGCGTGAAATAATGGCATTCGTTGCTGTTGTGTTTCGTCTGGTGAGTGAAAGTACCAAAGGCTCATGTCTCTCCCCTACCCCATCCCAATTCCTACTTCCTCCTCAAGATCCAACTCCTTCCTCAAGGCCGGCAACGTAGCTGCGATTACTTTGGTTTTGCGGGTGTCCATGGGCGGCAGCGATTACTTTCCATCAGGTGACCCGCCTGCTCGTTTGCCTCCTTTTAATATAAAAAAACACGTTCCAAGTGCGGATCAGTGTTTGTTAACGACTGCTACTGCAGCCAGAGCTAATGAGTTTACGTGCCTTCCGAAGTACGGGGAGAGAGAGATGATAAAATTTGGTCACCCATCCGATGACCGGCCTCTGCGGAAGTTCCAAAAGCAAGCAAGAGTAAATGGTTCCCATCATGCTTGCAGCGTTACTATGCTGTATGGCTATGGAATTATTTTTTTCCTCAGAAGCCGGCAACGCATCGACTATTCCTCTGGTCTTGCAGATATCTATGGGCGGCGGTGATCACTTTTCATCAGGAGACCTGATGGAACCGTTTTCTGCCTCTTCCATAGCAAAAAAACTCTGTCACTTAGGTTCTCTCAAGAGAGCACAAACTTGTGCGACATTGTCAAAGGTCGTATTTGTCTTACTGTCTTACAGATACTATTATGTAAATTTCGATGCATATAAGTAAATCACGGGCAATTTGGTGGCCTATTAGCTATACCATATGCGATGAAGCTACGAGTCTATCTGGTTAATATCAAAAAGTAATAACGAGTTAATTCAGGGATCACAACCCTGCAGCCTGAAAATTGCCATACGTCGTACTCCTTCAAGCTTCAATTAGGGGTATTCCTATGTTTTCGTGCTTGAGAATATCTTTAAGAGGCTTGCTATTTTTCGATTTTCAAGTATTTCTTTGCCTTTTAGTAAGATAGAGATACTTAATTCCTGTTACGTGAAGTAATAAGTGAGACTGCTTTTTTGTAATTGTATTGTATTTCTATATACCTAATCATCACTTAGCAAATTTTCAGCGAAAGTATTGTTTGATATTTATACAATTATGTCAATGACCTTTGCGCTTTGCCACTTTGCTACTGAGGCGTTATCAATGGAAATGAAGTTTAAAAATAAAAAATGTAGTGTTAATTTCGCTAAATCTCGTATGCGTACTGCATCCAAGCTGGATAAAATAGTGGTTTAGCGTAATTACCACTAAATATGTTTTCAATTACAATTTTTTTGTACCATCGATTTCCGAAAAATAAGGCCTGCATCCATTAATTATTTTAAAAACAAAGCTACTTTCTAGATATACTTGATTATATAGATTTTTGTACTCGTATTAGTTTTAGTTAATATAAGTTGAATGGTTTTTTTTTATAATGTATTATTTTCTTTTCGTGCTGCGTTTTTAGTAAACATGTACCTACTCAACAATGAAAAACAAAAAACTCTATTCATACTTTCAATTGTTTATCAAAACAAAATACTGCTGACAACTTTAATCATTTTTGCGTATCAATTTGATAGCCGTTATATAACAAATTATTCATTCAATTCAATCATTTGTCCGCTTTTTTGTACGCTTAAATTTTCTTTTTTGATCTACAGAGCCAATTATTTGAAAGCAGTTTCAACTGACGAGTAATAATTGCCGTGTAAAATAGTAATTAAATTTCTGTGTGAGTGAGCAACACTATAAAACACGTGTTTGTTCATCTTTAGTGATAGTTTTAAAGTTTACAACCATAGAAACATTAATTATTTGATATGTATAATTAAAGCATAGAAAATTAGCACTTATTTCTATTGTTTTAACTTTTAATTTTACATTTTACTTTATATACTGATGTTTCAAACTTTTTCATGGTCGTCTGTAACTGGAAGTATTTCTCATCATCATTATCATGCTATAACTGAATCACTTGAATGATAGCATTGTGAGGATATGGCCATAACCCACCACGCTGCCTAATGCGGGTTTAAGGGGGTTCTAACGACTGCTCAATAAAAGTTGGTGAGTTCTAACGACTGCTATCTTACCATAACAACCGGAATCAACGGCACAACGCGACTTCAGAAGCACGAAGAAGCTCGATATATTTATTTGCGTTACGAGTTTCTGCAAGATTGCAACCCTAACACCTAACCACCACAAATAATACATTCCGTTTGGCGATGTTCGCATTTGGTAAGTTATTTTAAATTAATGAAGTTAAAAAAATTATTACCAAACGTCTTTTTAGAGACTGTTTTAAATAAGGTTTACCATCTGGCTTAAAATATTTGTGGCCCTTCTCATCTGAGAAGGGCCACAAATATTTTAAGCCAAGGTTTATCTTCAGTAATGACTGACTATAATATCTTTACTGAGATACTCGAGGGGTTGGGGGGTATATGATTTATCACTTCTCTTTTTTATTATCATTCATCATCATCATTTAGAGGAAGTAAATATTGTTTATTTATGTATTCATTTTAAGAAAAATTACTTTGACACTGGCTAAATAGGCTAATCGCACAAAGCCATCAACTTAAGGAAAAAAAAAGTTATTCCGTGTTTTGTTCCTGTCATGTAAACGCCATTTCAAATTAGAGTAAAAGAGAGACTTAGTTTATTTGTACTACCCAAAGTGTATCCGATCTAGATCATGCATGTGTTGTTACTAAGACATAATTATTAACTTTACCATTACCATACCATAATTACTATCATTGTAAATTAAATATTGATATTAGTGAAGTTATTCGCTTCAGGTGCGCATAAGCAATCAGCAGTGATCATAATAATATGTAAGTAGGTACTGTGACTTGTTTATTTTTATGTGACGTCACAATACAAATATAAATGTAAATAAATGTTTCCCACACTCACACCAATTATCTAGCCCCAACAAGAGCGTCCTTAAGAAACTTGATAAAATGGTTAACTAGACAACGGATAAACATACTTAATATACAAACAGGTATTTCTAAATTGACCCGATCGGGGATCGAACCCGGGACCTCAGAGATGGCGACACCATGAAAACCGGTGTGCAAGCCACTCGACCAAGGAGGTCGTCGAAATATTTAATTAAAAATTGCAAAACAAAATTAAAGTTAATAATGATATCTTAGTAACTCTGCATACAAGACCTAGATCGGATACACTTTGGATCTTTTTAATTTTACCACACCGTTCTGTTACACGTTGTATTCCTACATTTATTTATTACCCATTTAACTGACATTCCATAAATCACTAAATGTGAGTGATGTAAGAGTGTCTGTTATAACGAAATCAACAATTGAATCTGTCGACGAGATATCTCGTCCTCACAAATTAGTCCCTTATAAACAATTATCTTCATTTCAATCAATGGTGTTGTTTCACCATTGATTGAAATGAAGATAATTGCGTTGTAAGGCTTAAGTCTTCTTAATTAATAAGCTTTCATTGACATACTAAGTAGATACACAAACACATCTGCCAATTAATATTGTTTGCACAAAATATGTTATGGTTTAGGTTAGTGTTGAACTTTCAAAGCTGTAAAAATATGCTCAATACATACACACAATAACATACTTATTTATATTTTAAACAATTAAAAATAACAAAAAACTATAACTGCTTTATCACAAAACGATAGCTACAGTTAGCCAATGCTGTCACTTTTTAGCTAATACTTTTAGACAGAAACACAATATTTTAAACACGTATTTAGCCATCGTTTAACTTTAAACACTGTTTTGTAGTACAAAGGTAAAACTTTATGGCAAGTCACAAGTAAAAAAATAAGTATGCTACATAATCATCATCATCATCATCATCAGCTCATTTTCTTATGTCCCTACTGCTGGGGCACGAGCCTTCCCTATGGATGGATAGGGAGAAGGGGCCATGAATCACCACGCGGGCCCAGTGCGGATTGGTGGTTGTTAACGACTGCTAATGCAGCCGGGACCAACGGCTTAACGTGCCTTCCGAAGCACGGAGGAGCTCGAGATGATAAATTTTTGGTCACCCATCCGATGACCGGCCTTTGCGAAAGTTGCTTAACCTCAGCACTCGCAGACCGGGCGCGTTAACAACTGCGCCATCGAGCTCTTCATACATAATAAAATAGTACAAATGACGCCCTGCGACATCGTACATTAATGTTAAAATGAATATTTTATTCAAAAATGTATTAAATAAGTAACACAGCAACATTTGCTTTTCATTGGTTGATGTGCCCTTATACGCTGCTCATACGTTGTTTACAATTTCAATGAATGGATGAATAACAGTAATTTGTGATTAAATGAATACATCACTCTATAGTTATATGTTTGTGTACTCGGTTTGGTTGGTGGTAAGACTTGTTTGTCCGCCTGGCTAGCTACCACCATCTTATCTAAATATGTCGCCTAATGCCGGATCCCTATTTTCTATCTGTCTGTTCTTTTGCCTACTGGAGTTAGAAATTTGACATAGTTTTCATGGAGCTTATGTCAAATTTTTATCTATAGTACGTAAAACAACAGATAGATAGAATATAGGAAACCGGCTTTAGTAGTTGAGGATCCTGGGTGAAGTGCGCTTCCATCATTGGCTTCTATCATCACTTAACATCAAGTGAGATGAAAGCACTGTGCTCACCAGTTAGATATATGTCCTATGTCCAGCAGTGGATGTGTGCAGGCATATGATGATGATGATAATGATATATATAAAAAACATCAAACAGATTGTAGGCGACAGAAAACCTCTTTTTATATGTATTGTATACCTTCTTATACTTTTTTGAATATGTTCTTTTTTACGTTTTTTAGAAGAGTGACTTTGTCAGTTGTTAGAAACGTAAATGAAATGTAAATAAATGCAAAGGAAACAATTGATGGTTTTATTAAGGGGGTGATGCGCGGAATTTAGAAAATTTACGTGTTTTTAAGTCACTGGTGCTAGGCGCTGAATAGGTCATATACATTAAAAGAACTAGTGTAGGTTAGCTTGATCCTTTCACAAGGCCATGGTTGTCTTGGTATTTGAAACAAATACCCAGAAACTGCATAAACGATTCGTAAACTTAATGATATCTAAAAACTTATTTCTTCAGAAACTTTGTAAATATAGCACAAATGAAACAATGATCTGACATCAAAATGTTTGTATTGATATTCCGCAGGCCACTGTTGTCTTATTTTTCAATTTAAAAATGTGAATATGAAAATATTAAGACTTTCATTAATTTTTACCCAAACGCCTATGATTTTACGAAAGTAAACATTGCTCTAATTAAATCACCAGCCTACTCTGTACAGATATTAGCGTGCGTGCGTATTCGTACTCGTGCGCCATTGTCACACCACTGCCACGCGCCGCTCGCTCGCTATCATAAAGAAACTTGAAACTCGCAGTTTTTCGTCCGCGCTGCACCCCCTTATAGAAATCAATGGTATTACATTGAAAATAGAAAAGTAGCGACATTTCGGTGTTTGACACAGATTTTTTCATTGAAATAATTAATCAAGATTTACACAAAAAAATAATAATGATTGAAAAAAATATATACGAGTAGTACCATATAAGCAATCGTTTGATCGGGTTCTTTGAACATTTACAATCATATGGAATTGATATACCTTCACGGATACAGGTCACGTGTCTCCAAAACTAATATGATTAATCTGCTAGACCCAGCTTAAGACGCACCATATGAGCCCGTTGTAAAGGCCCATAACTTACGCTTGTCCAAGCTCTGCATACTAATGTGGCTTTGGGAGACGGATAAGGGAAAACCGATAAGTAATTCAGGATTTTCAATAATATATTAGCTTGTTTCAGTGGATTCATATCATTCGTTCGTGTCTTACGACCAGGATATAAAAATTATATTTCACCCACACGAGGCTTACGTTCCGTCACAAATTACTCCGTAATGAAAATATTATGATAGAAAATTGAAGACATTTTTATTTTAAACGACTTAGTTAATTATGTGTGACATAGTGAATTTCAGAGCATGGAATGAGGTAAAAGGTATTAACTAGTGTTAGAAACATCCAGTCAGGAGGCGGGGCCAAGCGGCTTGCGTCACAGTGGCGTGACATGACGTGAGCGGCTTGGGTGGGGACGCGGCGCCTGAGTGGCACAGGCGGAGCGGCTCCTCACTTTTTCGGCGGCGGACGTTCGTGCTGGATGTGTTTTGCGTGGCTATTTGTTAATCATATTTTTTGTCGATTTATGTTGCATTAATTAATTAATTAAAGTTTAGCAGTTGGTTAGGGTAACATTTTGTTTCTTTTTAAAAAATCCTTCTCACGTCGGGTTTATAAGATCAGAAGTGGGATAGTTCACGACGCCTAGTTCGCTAACGGCTTACTGTTATACCCACATAAGTTTTAATTAATCAATAACGGTTTTTCTCTTCTCTGAATAGTGTTGTGTTGTGTTGTTTTAAGTTGATTAAAACTGTAAGTACTTTCTACTTTGATTTTATAATGTCGGGACGTCATTCTCGATCACGTAAAAGAAGTCATACCCCACGTAGACATAGTAGTAGGTCATGTAAAAGTCATGATAGAACTTTTCATGATTCTCGTAAGCGATGCCGCCGCGACAGTTCTCTCATCGCCGTAGTGACTCTCGCGGTCAGGCTATAGATGCGATCCTTGAAAGATTACATGCAATAGAGGATAGGTTGTCTACCACCTCGACATCAGCTATTGAGCCTCCACATCCAGCACTGGAACGCCATACTCCGCCGCCTCTCGCTCCAGGTAAAGCGGCCTTATCCGGTGAGTCTGTTTCTGATACAACTATCAAAATTGTCAGCGTTTTGTCATCGCTGATTCAAGGGAAGCCTAGTCACTATTACATATCAAATTTTGATCCAAGTATACACGATTTTGATGCTTCGTGTGTAGAAGTAGATCGAGGACGCGAATTAAATTGTTGGGACGATCGCGAGTGTTTGTCGCGCATAGGTGGTTGCCTTAAAGGCGACGCGCGTACTTGGCTTAACGATTGGGTCTCGAACGATCGATCATGGACAAATTTCAAATTAGAATTTCGTTCGCTCTGTCCACGTAATGTTGACATTGCTAACATTTTGTTTGATATAATGAATACGGATTCAAAAAGTTTTGCTTCTTATTCCGACTATGCTAGGAAGTCATTGTTACGTTTGAATGTTTTGAAGGGGTTGTCTGACGATTTAAAAACGGCTATCGTCATTCGAGGCATTACAGACCCTCAAGTAAAAGCTGCTGCTTCTAATGCTAAATTGCAACCAAACGAAATAGTGGAATTTTTATCGGTTTATTCAAAACCTAAGACAGATTTTCGTAGTACCCGCAATTTTGTTCGTTCCTCAAATGCAAATCGTCCTGAATTTCGTAAACACGAATCTACTAAATCGGTTATGAAGTGTTTTAACTGCGGTGATAGTGGTCATGTGAGGTCACAATGTTTAAAAAAAAAACAAAAAGTCAATACGGCACCTACTACATCGAATAGAACGTCATTTTCTTGTACAAATTGTAGTAAGGTAGGACATACCGTAGAAAAATGTTTTGTTAAGCAACGTGTTGAGTCAAAAGGTAAAGATGCTAGTAATGTAAATTTTTGTCAAAACAATCCGAACGCAAAAACGTCATGACTGCTGTAATTGAAAAGTTACCTGTAGACATTTTAATTGATAGTGGTTCTGATAATTCCTTTATTTCTTGCTCTATTCTTAAATATATTAAAGCAATAAGATTCTTACATATCGCTTGATGCGTGGAATAGGTAGTTAAGAAATAGAGAGTACTTGTTATGTGACAACAGTAATTGAATTTGAAGAGATATCTGTAGAAGTTGATTTATTTGTTTTACCATCCGAATGTATTAGTGCACCTACATTGTTGGGCACTGATGTACTAAATAGAAAAGAGGTTACTTATATTCGAACTGGTGAAGTACAACGACTTATCAGAGTAGATGATTTACCTCGTGTGCATCACTTGCAAGTTTTAGATTCGAAGTCGAATATTTAGGCAGACTCATAAGCCAAGGTCAGGTACGGCCGAGTCCTTGGAAGGTAGACGCTTTAGTAAAGTCACCAAAACGAACGAACGTTAAGCAAGTAAGGCAATTTTTGGGTCTGGCTGGATACTTTGGATGGTATATTACTAGTTACGCAGCTAAGACGGCTTGGACTGCAATTCACTAAAATTAACAGAACGAAAGAAAGACCTAGTTCCACGAGTGGCTCGTTGGTAGGTCTACTTGCAAGATTTTCGCTTTACCATCGAATATAGAAAGTGTGTTTGTTATAAAATTTTCCCAGTCGGCAGGCAAACTGGACCCTGCTGTGCGGGGGCCCTATAAAGTCGTGCGGTGTCTACCAAGTGATCGCTACGAGTTGAGACTTCTGGCGGGGTCCTACGGTAAAAAGACTCAGGCAGCCGCCGAGCACATGGTTCTGTGGCGCGGCGAGTGGACTCCGGAAACCTGCGAAGCCTTCTTCGAGGGTGGTGAATCCAAGCTTGACAGGCAAATACGGCCTGTCATTTTCTGGCGTTAACCAGGCGCAACGGTTTTAGGTACCGTATGCGTAGTGTTGGCGAGCAGATACGGCCTCTGTCAGTGACATGCAAATACGGCCTCTGTCATTTTCTGGCGTTAACCAGGCGCAACGGTTTTAGGTACCGTATGCGTAGTGTTGGCGAGCAAATACGGCCTCTGTCAGTGACATGCAAATACGGCCTGTCATTTTCTGGCGTTGACCAGGCGCAACGGTTTTAGGTACCGTATGCGTAGTGTCGGCAAGCAAATACGGCCTCTGCCAACGGCGACGGGTAG
>CAUJAO010000454.1:0-19177 GCA_963082485.1 Eudonia mercurella
CAGTCAGAAAATATAATAGTTTTGGGTATGTTATGGTTTTCCACGTAGGCTATCGCCTCTAGAATAGCCAAAGCCTCCCCAGCAAACACCGAAGTCTTAGGTGGGCACTTGTAGCTCAATAAGACATTAAACTTTGGTATCCACACCGCCACTCCAACGCAGCCCTCCTCAGATAATTTGGATGCGTCAGTATACACTGGTAAAAACTCTTTCCATTCTTCCATAAGGGCAGTGAATTTATTTTGTGCACCAGGGTCATTTTTTAGTATACCAAAATCCAATAGAACTTTTGGACTGTGTATTAAAGATTTGAAATCTGATTCAAAAAGGGGGTTAATTTCACTTTGGTAAACTGAAAAAGGAAGGTCTTGAAATTTTAGGTAGCTCTAAACTATTCTTGGGGTTTCTTTGTGGAACCAGTACCGGTTTTCTGATACCTCTACAGCGAGAGCTTTAAGTCGAGGTAGAAGAGGATGACTAGATAAGGAAACTACCTTAAAGATAAATCGGTCTGCTAAATATTGTCTTCGCAGAAGAAGAGGTGGTTCCACGCATTCTACCTGCATAGCATTCTTGGGCGAAGACTTCATCGCGCCAAGGATGATGCGCAGGCATTTGGCTTGGATGAGGTCTATTTTTTTCAGGGCTAGTTTACTGCAAGGTTCGAGAATGAACGATCCATAGTCAATTTGGCTACGTATAATAGCATTATACAGCAATTTCTGACAGATTGGATGAGATCCCCACCACACGCCAGAGAGGGAACGCATAACATTGATGCTGTTGCGGTAGTTAGGGAGATGATTAAAAGACGAGTACCACAGTCGTAATGTGTCTTTATTAGAATTGTTAGCCACTTTAATACAAAATCAAGGAAATAATACTCGCACTATTGCGGGTCAGCTGATAGTGAAATAAAAGAGACCGACATGCGAGAGCGGGATAGCAGAAGCTTAAATATTTCGCGATGCGTAGTTCCTCGCCAGTGGTAACAGCGTGCGCAGGCTGCCACTACGTCGTTTTCGCTCTCAGCCGAATGCGAGGCACGTAAATACTGCGGCACGTCGTTGCTCGCGCCAGTCTTGTTGGGAGCGTGGCGCGCGCGGTCGTGCGCAGGATATGAAATTTGTATGACACACGCAGGTAGCTATAATGCCTTTTTCACATTTACCCATAATGTAATTTAAATGAGGAATCCCCGTCATTTTTGAATCTAAGATCACTCCCAAGAATTTAAATGATTTACAGTTGGGTATGACTTCATCCAAACACGAGACATCGACAATTGGGATGGATCTCCTTCGTGTAAAGGTCACCGCGCAGCTTTTAAATGGAGAAAGTGTCAGACCATGTTTGTCCATCAAGTCCACAAGATAGCTAAGGGCTTCATTGAGACGAGAGGAAGCAATTTCAGCGCATTCGGTTGAGGTGTATAAGACCAAATCATCGGCATATTGCAACACTTCACAAAAAGGAGAGACAGATTGGTCAAGATCATGCGTGTAAATATTATATAGAAGAGGACTAAGCACGGACACTTGCGGGATTCCTTGCCACAGAGTTCGTGGAGCAGAATAAGTATCACCAAGTTTAATTCTTATAGTCCTACCCATGAACAGATTGCAGATGAAACAAACAATCCTCGCAGATATACTCAGCTGTAGCAATTTAGCTCTGAGCAGCGGGAGTTGGACGCTATCATAAGCAGCTGACACGTCTAGGAAGCATGCAAAAAGATTTTGATTTTTGGATAGTGCCAGATGGATATCCGAAGTAAAAATTCTCAAACTATACATGGTACTTTTACCCTTTCGGAAGCCAAATTGAGTTTTTGCTAGGATTCTCTTATTTTCTGTAAACCATTCAAATCTTTTCTTAATCATGCGCTCAAGTATCTTTCCAACGGTAGATGAAAGAGCTATTGGGCGGTATGAATTGGCGTCATGTACATTTTTATTTGTTTTGAGAATTGGAATTATAATTTGCCTCTTCCACGATTCTGTAACAGTACCGGAAATAAAGAAATTGTTCAAAAGTTGCAGTAAGTACCCTTGTCCAATTGGTCCAAGTTTGCGTAAAAATATGTAACGTCTACGTAAACGTCTTCTCCAGGGGATGAATTACGGAGGCCTTCTAGTGACAGTTTTAACTCCGTAATGGTAAAAGGTTGGTCAAGGGGGTCAGTGCACGTAAGAGGAGGCAACGGGGACGTTTTTAAATCCACAGGTACAAATGCCGGTGCCAGCCTGTCAATAAAGTCATCCAACCAAAGAGATGAGTCGCAAGATGAAACAGGATCAGGTACGAATGATCCTCTAAATTTTTTAAAATTTTTCCAGACAATTGAAGAGGGGGTCTTGGGAGCTAGTGAAGCGCAAAAGCCCTTCCAACCCTTTTTCTTTGTTTTCGAAAGAAGGCGTTTTGTGCGGGCTGTTATTCTTTTAAAATTAATAAAATTATTTATGTTGGGAGATTTATTATAAGTTTGCTCAGCACTATTTCTTTCTTTGATTGCTGCTGTGCAATCGGAATCCCACCAAGGAGGAGATGCAATTTTCTGTCCAGCCGGTTTTCTTTAGGGAATGGCCTGATCGGCAGATTCATTCATGATAGACAGAAAAAGTGAGTATTGCTCTAAGAGGTTGGATGATGACAGTAACGATTCGGATTCTAGTAGGCGGATTACTATAAGTTCTGTGTATTTTTGCCAGTCAGCCTCAAGTATTTTATACTTTAGGAGCAGTTCAAATATCGGAGAAGGAAGTACAGAGCAAGGCTTGGAGACAATTATTGGGAAATGATCACTCCCGTAAGATTGATCTAATATCCTCCATGAGAGTAACGATGCTAAATTTGGAGAGCAAACAGTTAAATCAAGCACAGACTGTTGATTTTGTCCAGGATATACTCTATGAGTGGGTGAGCTATCGTTTAGGATGCAAACATTGATGTCCTCAAAAAGATCCATAAGTAAAGGCGAGAAGGAATCGGTGTAAAGTGATCCCCATGAGGTATTATGGCAATTAAAATCACCCATGATCACCAGAGGGGGAGGTACAGAGAAAAAAATAGTAGAAAGGTCAGGGATAAGGTTAATGTTCGGATGAGGGATGTATATTGAAATAAAATTTATGTCCATAATTTTTGCAGCAATGGCATTAATATCATCTGTATGTGAAGGGAGGGTGATTTGTGAAAAGGGAAGATTTCTCTTAATTAGGAGTGCAGAACCTGCACGGCCATCGTTGCGATCATCACGGAGGCAGGAAAAACCCGGGATCCTGAACATAGATCCAGGCCTTAACCAAGTCTCCGAAATAGCAGCAACAACAATTTTACTGTTAATTAGGTCTATAAGCTCAGGTTTTTTAGGGGTTATATTTCTACTATTCCACTGAAGGAAGTGAACTGGGATTGTGGAAGGGGGTGCCATTAGTAAGTTTTTCTGCTAGAGTTATCATTAGTGGGGCAACGTCGTTCGGTAGTACATCGCTAAATTTGGCGATAATATTAGTTAGGAGCTTTATTAGTAGCTCCATAAGACCCTCATTGGGGGTAAATTGTCCTATTCTCTGGGCAGGGTCAGGAAAAGCCTGGCCATTAGGTACCACAGATCGTGGGGTGCTAGTAATAAAGTGGTGGGCATGTTGGTCATAACCTACAGGGGTGGGGGATCTTGGACGTGGAGAGTGGTCAACTCGTTTGCGGTAAGATGTTGGAACTAACAGGAGTGGGGGGAAGAGAGGTATAGTTTTGGTGGGAGGGTGAGAGAGGTTCAGAGATAGGAGCAAACATGACTTTAGCCACTTCAGCATAGGGTCTTCTGACACGACCATAGCGTGCTGATGCTTCGGCATATGATATATTCTGCTCAGACATAACTGTTTTGATGGCTTTTTGACGTGAAAATTCAGGGCAGGTGTTGTCTGTAGCAAAATGTCTTCCCGAGCAGTTAAAACAGGTAGCATTTTCAATGGTCACTTTACATTGGTCACCGGGATGTTTTTGGGCACACCTATAACAGCGTGCATCCGAGCGGCATTGATTTTGTATATGGCCAAACCTAACACATTTTCTGCACTGTATAGTTGGTAATATATATACTTCTACAGTTAGAGATGTGTAGACAGCATATATTTTGTTAGGTAATGATTTTCCTTGCATGGTGAGAACTACGGATTGCGTAGGGATCCAGGATGGAGTGCCATCTTCTTTTAATACCTTGCGGTGTAATCTACGAGCTTTTAATATTTTATTTGGGCCTTCAGCCAGATCTGTAGCGTTCACGAATTCTTCCATAGACCATTCCACTGGTACTCTACGAACAAGACCCATTCGTGAAATATTATATGCAGGGATAGAAACTGTAATTTGATGGCGGGCTAAGCAAGGATTAGTTATAAATTTGTTGGCGTCCTGGGCAGATTTAAATTCAACAGAAACTTTATTGCGTCCAATTGACTTATTACCATCTTTGGTGATATTACAAATTTTATTTTGCATAAAAATAAGGCCTACCTTGATAGGTTTCAGGCTTAGACTTGAGTTGGTCACTGATTCTTTAGAAACATGAACTATGAATGGACCACAGTCCTCCTCATTATAACCACGCGAGTTGTTGTCTAATGAAGGATGCTTGTACATGGTAGAAATAGACGGATTTGCGTTTTCTGGGTTAGTAATAACTTTTTTGACTGTCCTATCATGTTCTACTAATTCCGGTGAAAGTAATGCAGCTGCGCTGGAGCGTTTACGCGATATTATGTCGACGTCCATATTGCCATCCCCTTCGGGAGGCTTTTCTTTTTCGTTCCCTTCCATTTACGCGGCCAAACGGCTAACTTAAAACTACTTACGTACCTTATTCTCCTCTACGTAATTAGTAAACCAACACCACTACGTTATAAGGATAGGATTTATATTTTTTAAGCATTATAACCAAAAATTGGAACAAACTCACTCTGTAGCCGACCAATCTCCGCAATGTTTGAAAAAAATCCAGTTTAGCAGTTATCAAATTAAATCCATTAGCGGCGCTAGTGTGCCTTACCCTTCGCTTTAATCAGAATTACTTCCGCTACCAAACGTATTTGTCAATTGTCACTTTATACAAAGCATTTATTTAATAGATGGTCTAGAAAGGAACATTTCGATGCCTTAAATCTCAAATGGCGTAATCACCAAATCGTCACTTTTCAGGAGAGTCGAAACAAAAAAAATAAAGATTAAAATTCATATTTTCTTAACTAATAATGCTATTTTAATGAATCTTGGATGTAATAAACAGAAATCAGGAACTTTATAATACAGGTATATGATATTAAAGATTCAACCAATATTTGCAAAAATGATTTGTGATAACGCCAAAAATATTTTGATAACTTGGCGTTTACGACCCAAAAAAAAGGCTATTCCATAAAAACTTAAGATGTAACAACCTCATAAAACCTCAGTTTAAATAGCTATTTTAGGTATTTTTATAAATAAAAGCATTTTAAGGAAGATGCAAATAAAGAGTATTAATAAATATAATTTGAATAAATATAATTCGATCGAATCAGTTCCGCCCTCCAAAGCTACTAGCGACACTTGAGGTTTTTCGACAGGAATTGAGGTGTCAATTTTCATTATATCATCAGCCTTCAGCAATACTTCATATATATCAGCTTCACAATTCTTTAGCATATTCATCAAGAAAAGTTTGGAAAACGCCCTTATGAATTGTATTGGTGTAGGCTCGGTACAAAAGCCACCCCGCTGTTGTACAGAACCAAAAAAGTTTTCTAAACTGTTTTGGTTAAAGCCTTCTTGTGAACATGTATTGGATTGGAATCCTTCTTTTTTTAAATCTTGAAATAATCGAAAAAATGATTGAGTAGATATTTGAAAATTTAAAAAGGTTTTTATCTGGTTTGTATTATCTTTTCCGGTATTTCGATTAATCGATTTAATTCTTGCAAACATATTTTTTGCGTCTTCTAAAACTGTTTTCTAATCTTTGGACATTATGAAAGCAGTCTGGAATTTTTTCGTCATCAGAACATCGGATAAGTCATCCATAGTTTTTATAAATGCTACGGTTGCTGTGGCGTCTTCTGAAATTTTTCCAAAATCAATATAATGTCTCTAGAGTCGCATAAACAGTATTCCTAATTTGTACAGCATACTTTACTCGCATCCTTTGAAAATTGTTGGGTTCAACGTGGGCATTTGATATTTTTGGAATAAGCCTCAATTTTTTTCCTTTTGGTAATGGTATAAAGTTTTGATATGGTCCCATGATATTACTTTTCCTGCATATAAAAAGTTACTTGAAAGCAAATTGTTTCGCACACACTTTAATAAGTGCGGGATATCAAAAAAGTAATATATTTTGTGTCCATCAACAAAGAAGCAAGGCTTGTCAACTGTAACCTTTTTGACCACCTTTGCGTATTTATCGATGTTAGATCCTTGATCTGAAATAACAGCCTTCACTTCAATACCCACGCCGAAAAGATTTTGGATTACCTTATTCATCCATGTGTCGAGTTCAATATAGTATTTGGTACTAGCAAGAAAAGCGTAAGCAATAGGTTGCTTCCACTTGTAATATATTCCTTGTAGCATAATTACATACGCGTTGCTTGCAATTTCTGGCGATATTTTACCGTCGATATTATGGAATCCTATCAATTCATCTGTTTTCATGTCATAGTATAAGTTGCGTTTAAGTACCATTTCGTCTAAGCAAATTGTGCAATATTTGGCTTTCTCGGGAAGTGATTTTCATTGACAGACTTTGTAATACCCGGTCATCTAGTTTTGGAGGAATTTTTAATTTGAATTTGTTTATCGTACTCTTTCTTGGAAGTTTAAGAACAGTTTGAAGGCATCGGTGCGTGTGTGGACTGGAATAATGTAAATTTAAAGTGATCACTTTATATTCTGCATCATACCGATTGCTTTTAAATTTTACTCTCAATTTATTGTCAAATAATTAGTTTCTGGAATCTTCGACTGATGTCATCTTCGTGATCTGATGTTATGGGGGTACTTTTTGCTTCCAATTCTTTTATTATCCTTAGAATGTTCATGTTCTTCATGATCTTCATGTTCTAAACGTCGCCGTTTTTGTTCCGAGTTTCCAAGGTCTTCTGAAAGTTTTCGCTTCCGTGGTGTTTGTCGGAAAGTGCTTTGGTTGTCTGAGATTCTTCAATTTTAACTTTCGGTGACTCTGTTTGAGTTGAGGTAGATACAGAAGTAGCTTTCTTAATCCGGCTCGAAGGACCACAAAGATACTGTTCGTGACTGGTTGTAGCCCCTACAGATCGGCCGTTGTGCTTCGATGTGGACTGTATTAAAACTCGGTTCTTGATTATTTCTTCTTTATTCTTTTAGCTGGGGTCCGGAGAGCTTACAAAAATCTGCTTTGACCGGCCGTGACTTAAACACATATTAGGTCGGGAACTAGCGACGTTGTGGTACAGCTGCCGGCCCATGTAGGTAGCTTTACATTTTTGACCTAAACAATCTAAACCAATTACCCACATGAGCCGTCGTATTTTATGCAGCTGTCCCTTTCGCTCGGACCTCTCTTTTCTTTACGTATTAACATGTACCCTACGGTATCTCTCGTAATCTGGATACCCTACATATTTATAACTTTCTAAAACTTAATTACTTATTTTAATAAACTTTTCATAGTGAGGCATTAGGCCTCTGGGCACGTTTACCTGGCCCTTATAACTTTAGAAACCTTTAAATCTTTACTTTTTACCAATAAAAGGCACAAAATAAGAATCATTTATTATCAATAACAATAATACCTATACAATACTATAAAACTTAATTAACGCAAATATGTTAACCGTATTACATCTATGCCGTTTTACTTGCTAACTAAACTTATACAAATATACAATAGAGACTTCTGTCCGTAACAGTAACATTGTTTAATATACGGATTTTTTATTGTGGCGGTTCGTCAGTGTACTTCCTTAGATGTAGTCTGTTGGTCGGTAGGAAGTCGGTGCTGAAATACTATAAGCTTTGTTGGAACTGCATTTGGTTTAAGTTGTTTGATTGTCCTGATCGCAGAAATTTGAAAATGGTCAGAGCAGACTTCGTAGCTTTTAGCTCACAATTTTTTTTTGCTTAGTAAGTTCTCTCGTCCTTTTGAAATCTCGGCGCCTAAAATAAAATAAACAAATAAGTTAGCAGTGTCCTTTTCTTTATTACGGAGCAAACACACGTAATTTAATCGTAAACGCCACATTTCATACAACATGGTTAATACGCCAAAAATAAATAATATATTTTTAAAGTACCATGGGTCGTTAACGCCAAACTAATTATAAGAAGGTTAATACCCCCTAACAATTATTTATTTTATTTTAAATTATTAAAATAACGTGAGTTGTAAACGCCACAGTAAAAAATTATGTCTTATACGCCTAACTCGATTGTCAGTCTTTTTCAGATCATTATAATTTTACCTGATGTATCGACCGAAATCTGAATATTTTTTTAAGGTAAGTATTTACAACAAAAAAAAGGAAAATTCTTGTTTATCGACGCTAAACACGTGGGCTGTAATCACCACTTTTTTGCGAATTTTAAAACTCTGATTAGACAGATCGATAGAGAGAGAAAAATGGAGTAAGACTGCATTCAAAAGTCATTTTGGCCAAAATGGTGATTTCGCCATTTGAGATTAATTTAAGGTATCGATTTTAGACAATGTTTAAGAGTGTATGACGACACATACCTATCGTTAAGTGACAAAATCAAACTCACCTGTGTGAAGTTCGATCATTATTGTACGAAGGCTTTGTTCGATGGCCTTGTTTGATCACTTATTGTACATCGGCTTTGTTCACGATGTATATGTTTACCATACAGATGTTTAGAGTCTATCTCATGAAGTTGTAAAGCTAACAATAAGCTATTCTTATAAACAAGGAAAATACAATAATTATAACATTTTTTATAATTAAAATTATAATCAAATAAAATCCTTTTTCTAAATATTGAACATAAATTTAAATAATTAGTTAACAATCTCACTTTTATATTAATTTTAATAAGCCTCTTTTATATTAATTTAAGAGATTGCATTTCGAATTATGCCGTGATGCAAATAGGTCTATGCTTGGACACCCAAATGCTGATATCAGTTAATGATATGCGGGGTCACTCAATTCCCACTCAGTGTCTGTGAACTAACTACAAAACCTAGACATTGCTAAATTAACAGTTTCATGATAATTTTTAAGAGCAGACTTAAAATTAAAACCTATAAGTAACAAATCGTCTAAATATTGCACAGACTTGTAGCCTTTTTGACGAAGGTAAGTTACAACCACTTTCATATTTTTTGTAAGGCAAAAGGGGCAGTACAAAGGCCAGGTAATGCCTGAAATTCATATAATTCTATGTATCGAAATCTTAAAAAAATTCTATGGCTTGGTTTTATATTAACTAATAAATAAGACTTAATGTGACCATAAAATCACCTGGACTAAGGATGGCCATAACTGTTTTTATATCCTCCATTTTGAAATGGGAGGTAGTAATATATTCATTAAGGCATTTTAAGTTTAAAATTAACCTGTTACCCCCATTAGGTTTTGGTACCAAAAAGGTTTTAGACACAAACTGGTTGTTACAAGGTTTACATGGTGCTATTGCTCCTAAATTAAACAAATTCTTAATAGCCTCTAGCATATTTTTATGTTCCTGGTCTGACTTTTTATGGCTTTGTCTTGGTTCTGAATACTGACAAGGTAAATTTATGAAAGGTATACTATATCCTTTGATATAGCCTACAATAACTTCACCATCACATATTTTGTACCAACACATTTCAAAAAATGTGCAATTTTGCCACCGTGGCTTATCTCTATTTGGGGCCTGTAAAACGTGGTCTCATTTGTGATGAGTGCAACTTTACATCGGGATTGGGTTTCCTCTGAAACTTCTGCTGGTAGTTCTTCACTACTGGATATCTCTTGGGCCCGCTCCTCATTACTGCTCGAGTACCATTCTGTTGGTAACGGGACGGGCCACTGTAGTTTCACTGTTTTGGGTTTGGAGTGAATTTTTTGATGGAATTCCCACTTCTTTGACTATTTTTAATAGCATTTATTTTTTCATTGAGGTTTTTACCAAAAAGATATTCATCTCGGTCCACATATTTAACAAGATTTAAAAATTGCTTGTCTAAAGCAGGTAATGTAAGGTTTTTCCTTGCTTTTGTTTGAACAGCGTGAAAATCTCCCAGAATTCTGATGGCATTACTAAGGGATGAAATCATATTAATTCTATCAATGTTTTCATGCACTATTAGTGAAGATAAAACTCGACTTAAAACAGAAAGTCCCACACCAAGTTGGTTTTGCTCATACTCTATCTTTTTGTCACGGTTGCGAATATTATCACCTACCGCTGTGGCAACCTCTAAATTATTTTTGGTGCGATTAACATTGGACAGTTTTCGGGTATGATCTCTGTCATAAGAGAAGTCTTGGACTCCTTTTTGAGCCCATTCTTTAGAATGTTATTTATTATGCGAGCAACTTCGTCACATATCTTCGGACCAATCTTAGGTTGCTCTAGCATAGGATCTCTTAATGCCATGAGTATTTTAGAACTTATATTAATAGTTTCACTACTGTCAGGTAATAAGTTCGTAATTTCATTATCTTCAGGTTCATCTATCGTAACCTGAGCTGCAACTTGAGTTGCAGTCCCTGAAGGCCCAGAATGAGTCAGAGTTTCGGTCAGAACCTGAAGAACAATTCTCGTTTTGAGGAAAATGTTCCTCATCTGAATTAGACGAAATATGATCTGAAAAAATTTACAGAAAAGGTTATAAGTTATATAAAGAGCACACCCGTATATCTCGTACACAGCAAGTGTCTATTTTTATGTTTAATTCGCAATATGTACAATTACAGATAATTTTTCCCGACCTGATCTGACATGTCTGTGCATCACGTACACCGCCCATGTCTAACCACAACTCGTGCCGAAGGCAAAAGAAAGAGCACGTCAATGCATCTCGTGCATTACCCGTGTCTTGTGGTTATTAATATGAAAAACCAAATTCTTTCTTAGTTAATTACTTGAAGTTTCTTCATCTAACGACAAATTATGTTGACTGGCTTTTAACCGCCTTTCAATCTTTCGTATCTTTTTAAAATACTTGTCAAGCTTCTTTTCTGCGTTCTTACGTTTACCCATATTGATATTATTTGCTGAAAATCCCTGAAAAACCTAACTATTAACGTTTTTTTTTTCGTTTTTTACAGTGCCAGTTACCGCGCAAAATTAAAGAATGACAGGTGACAGATAAAGCATAGAGAATACTAACCTTGTTTCTTTTTTAAAGTATTAGTCAAAGACATAAAAGCGCAACAGGGTACTGAGTAAGTTGAAGAAGCTGCATGGTAAACATATACATCGAAAACAAAGCCGTTGTACAATAGTTATTTTCATATAGACTACTTTACATTTATGTGACACAAAAAATTTAAACGGGGTTAACGCAAACTAATTATAGTTAGACGCTTAACTGAGTCGCTGAAACAGAACGCTGGGCAGCCCCAACGGCATCATAAGTTAGCTCGCTGGCAGACCTGAAAGTGTCCTACAAAGATTGGGTATCCACCCTGATACATCCTCAGACTGAGTCCGTGTATGAAATGAATTAATTAATTGATATTATAATATATATGACGATAACATAATAATATGTATTTAAATATTTAATGTAATAATCGAAATGTGTTTTGACATTTGGAATTTTAAATTAATTTTTGAAAATAACTATGAATAATTGATGTATGTATACTAATATAGTTATAAGTATCGGTTTACTAACAATTTATGGATCTTTCTTATCTGAATTATAAATATAAATAAATAAATAAATGAGTCAGATCTGGCTCAGACTCATCGAGAATTATTTTTACCAGTTCAAAAATCATACCACTCTGGTACTATTTTCTTTTCCAGACTTATCGATCCGGCTGGTATCGGTTAACTGCGATAGTCGTTAGTAACTATTGTTATAAATTAGTAGTAAGTGAAATCTATTATTTTTAGAGATTTTACATATGAGAATAGTCGTAATTTGCGCAATGTGCGTAAGTTAATGTGATACTAAATATATATTTATAATTTCCACAATTAAGGAATGGCACATTTGGCCTTGATTTTACTTGATGGTAAGAGATGGTAAAGCCGAAGGTAAAATATTTCACCCGTAATACTCAACTACGGAGGAACTTACTATCTTACCCAAAACTTTTGCTTACAACATTGCTACTAACTTGAATATTATGGTGACAGACTTAGATAGCATGATGGTAACTACCTTATCAGGCTGACTTAAAACTTACCACCAACTATACCGAATAAAATAGTATATACCTCCACTAGGAATCGAATCCTGAACCTCTAGGTCTCAGACAGGTGGTCTAACCACTATACCATAGAGGCGCTTAATTAATTATGTAGAAGAAAATTATATCATTATGTACGTCTTAATCAAGTGTAATTTTTAATAAATGTTTGCCAATATTTACCTCTTTTATTATAACCAATGACAGCATGCAATTTCACAGACGTGTTTTATGTGAACTTACGTATAAGAATGTTTCTAGAATGTTTTGTTGTAATTAATAATAGTGTTTCTTTTTTTCAAAAATCTTCGACCTACTTGTTATTGAAACAATACTCATCAAATAAAACAACAAATGTACACATGTTATTTTTTATTTATTTACAGAAATTCATACTTACATAATACATCTTTATAAAAAATTTAGTAAACCTACTGATAGTATAATTACACTCGTCTATTGCTCCGTATAACTCGACTCCTTAAATTTTCGTTTGCCAATTGGTTTGCCTTTGTGTATTCAATAGAGAATAGCTTATGTTCGCCTTAAATAAATAAAGGTATTGCTTTCAGGCTAAATATTTAAAATTATTAAACTACGATAGCTATTAAACAAAATTTCATAGACACTGATCTATGGTGTTACCAAAGAGTTAAACCCTCCTTATAGGTCAGACAAAGCTGCCATAAACAATTTTATATTACGTATACACTTTAATATCGCATCTATTAAAAAAGCTTAGCTTGGTGAATTGTAAATTGTAAATAAAAAAACTGCACAAAGATGTAAATAACAATGATTTTTACGACAAGCTAAGTTTTTCTAATACATAGATGCAGACATCCTTGACACTATCCGAGTTACGTATTTCGTCATCACTCTGTCAATTCGCAATCACACGTATGAGAAAAATGATCCGCTGCCATAATGCACCTCGCTACACAGCTTCAAACCAAACGAACTGACTAGATTTTTTCTCAAAAACCGTGTGACTTGATTGTACAATTGATTCCCAGACCAGATGTTACCAGAGTATAGCAGGTATTTTTATACTTTCTTGCACAATTCATAACTATTTTAAATTCCTGTGTAAGTAATTAATGTGATTCATAACTAGGGCTGCCAACTTTTTTTAGACCAAATATAGTATTTTTGGATTCAGTACCCATAAAGATATAGTAGATAGGGAATTAATTAAAAAAATATAGTATATATAAAATATAGCATATGGCGCGCAAGGACTTAAAAAATATATGGGCTGATGATAATAAGGGCGTGTTCCGTTTTATATAATAGAAACTGATTTTAGTGACATTGCTGATAAAATATAGTAGTTTCGTCTACTACAATATAATTTTAAAATAATAGTAGTTAGACACCTAAAATAGTAGGATACTATATTATATAGTAGGGTTGGCAACCCTATTCCTAATAGCTGTCGTTGTGCACGGCAAGTTTGTTTGAAAAGTTGATTTTAGAAGCTTTTCTATGCGTAGCTAATGTATGGATAAACTGTCAAAGTGATTTCAGTTTGGCAGTGATTCAACTCGTTACCCTGTCATATTACAAACCGTATAAAAAACTACATTTATTTCCTATTAACATTTTTAAGTTCCAAGTTTTTCTATATTTGACGTTAACATGCATCACATGATTGATATTAGTTATAATTATAATATAATATGTTGTTACAAAATTCTTGGTTGAATTCTGTTTGCGTCTGTATAAAACGTGATGCCATCCAAACGTCAAATAAAGAACACTTAGGACAAGTCTAGATCTTTCTCTTCTATTTATATAAAATGTGAAACACGGTACTTATTATTATGTACAAAATACAAATCTGAAAGTTTCAATATTTCATAACAACGATTGCTTATAGTCGAGCTCAATAATTTATAAAGCATGTTTATGTTTTGTCTAAGTATCTTCTTGTTGATGTTGAAACATATATGATTGAACTCGGCTGTCCAAGTTAATACTCCGCAATGACTCAAGTCGTTGAAAATAAAAAATAGATTGCCATTATTTATACAAAAATAAAAATAAATTTATATAAAATATTGACACTTGTAGGCGAAGATTACATCGACTTTCATACTGGCACTCTAAAAGACCGAGACTTCCAAATAGTAAGTATATTAACCTTTTTAAATTTGCAAAAGAAATCTCATACATGCATTGAAATGCATTGAAATACACGTATGCATAAGTATAAATTAAACTTAGATGGCACATCACACTGATATACATGTTTGGTCCCGTGGCTTGCACATTACTACAGCAAGCATATTTTTACTCCAGATACCAGTTAAAATGCCATGATACCGTAAACATATTGCTATTAAGTATATCTTTAAAAAGATACTGTGCAGAGCTATGGGAGTATGAGAATATTTTTATTTTAAATATATGTTATAATAACGTATGTTATTGTGCGTTTCTTAGGGATATATGTCGCAGTCGCTGACGGTTGACATTTGTGACAGTATTAAGTCCTCGCGCGCCCTGTGAACGCACGGTCGTACACAAGGTGGCCCGCTTATTATACCTACAGCGCGGAACGGGTTAAAAGCACTGTCTAACTTTTTAATATTGATTACTTGATTTGTGATAGAAATGTATACACGCCCGCACATCAGACCACAACAACCTGTCAAATTTTCTCAATAGACGTTAAACTGTATACAGGTTGACTTTTTTATCACCGTCCAAAACTTCTGAGATGACTCCCGTGATACAAACGAACAACTCTTACTATTGGATTATATTGAATTCCGCTTCATACATTTTTGTCGAATGAATATTGATGTTTTGTATGGAATGACAGCTGAATATTATTTTCGAGTTAGGGAGTTGGTCCAATAGTAAGAGTTGTTCGTTTGTATCACAGGAGTCATCTCAGAAGGTTTGGACGGTGATAAAAAAGTGACCCTGTATGTCTTGGGCATATGGTTTAAAGTTTATTGAAGAAATTTGACAGTATTGGATAGGTAGATGTGCAGGCAGGCGTCTGTACAAATATTTCTCATCAGTTTATTTTGATTAAGTCTGGTTTGTACCGTAACTCATTAATTAAGATTAGCACTATACATATTTAAAATATCAATACATGCTCGTCAATTGTTTGAATCTTATTTAAGAAATGAAATTACAATCAAAATCGTCACAATTAAAATTCTTACTAGAAGCAGCCATTGATCACTGCCAAGTCGTGCAAGACGCTCGAAACGTCGAATATTAAAAAAAAACATGTGTTATACAGGGTGTTAGGTAATACCTGTATAATCCCGAATATGGCAGTTAAGGTACAGAGCATAGGACCCCGGAAAATTATAAACTTGCGTGAAAAGCACTATATGGAAAAGAAATTAAGGTTATTTGTTATTTAGTAAAATTGCAAAGTGACAACCCTAGGTTAAGCTAATACATTGTTTTTGGTCGACAACCTCATGGTCCAAACGAAACAGAAGTCAAAACATGTAAAGGTTGAACAAAAATAGTGTAATAAAATAAATTTCAGTTTATGTATGGAAAAGTAAATCTATGTTTAAGTCAAGGTTAAAGTTAATAGCTTATAACTGTCCCACTGCTGGGCAAAGGCCTCAATCATTGAAATCAAGTCATCACTACAATTGATGGGTAATTTAATACTATAATTGTAATTTTGTATGTTACAACAGTGTTATTTATACTTGGTTACATGACTATGTTTCGGGATTATATACATATTAACAAACACCCTGTATACGTACACAAAAATTTGCGTTAAAAACCGTGTAAACATAAGACAGAATGATGTTTTAAATTTGATTAGTGCTAATTATTGAGTTACGGTACAAGTCACACAATACCACTGCACTCCCACAATCACTCTAATGCCAATCAATATTCATACAACGGCTAAAAGTAATTAATAACATTGATTAAATATATCGATATATGTACGTCGGGACGACATAACACCCTATCTGTTATTAAAATTATTACATAATCATATGTAAACAATATCAACTAGTAAAGTAAATCTGAAGCCGAAATTGTATAATAATAATAAATGTATTTATGGTAATATTTGCTAGCGCCTGGCGATTGCATCTTTTTTTAGATTTAACTTCGAAACATGTGACAATTTATTTAAGTAGTGCATTAAATTATAAGTGCCGAATTGATTGTCTACATTAAAACTATATAAATAACAACATTGCTGCAATCGCCAGTTCGATTCAAAGTAACCAAATAAAAACAGGATTATCATTACATCAGTCGATTAAAATTAGATTATTCTAAGCTCGAAAGGAAAAGCAATAGATTTTTATTTTTTAAACGAATTAATGAAAAGCAAATCAGTCTCTTACGTTTAAATGTTATGACTAAGTTTATGTACATTTATTGTAAACATTCAACACCCGGTGTGACGCACTTGCAAATTGTTTGATCTTTATCATTAATTCAAAAAGATTTTAAGTAGTTCATTTAATTTTTTAAGGTATCCGTAGTAACAGTAATAATATCATGTTTTTATTGTGTTAGCTAATTCATTGCGTAACATCACACAAGAGCAACCATAAAATCATACATACACCATACACACACATGAAAAGATTACATACATTCACTATCTAAATAAAATGTACACTCGATATTTACAAAAAGAAAACGACAAATCGTTTAATAAATACGAAAATTTGGCTGCTTGTAAAATAACTGTTACGGAATACATTTAAATGTAACTAAAATGAAAGGGATGCATAAATTATAATTAAGTTTTTATCGTTATTGTCGTTCGTTTTGGATGGGTATTAAAATAAATTATTTCCGCACATCGGTTAACCCTTATTCGGATACGGCGCGTCGCATAACTCTTATTGATTGTCGATCTCATTTCAAAGTCCATAGAGTTGATTTTGCGTCGGCAGTTCCTGTTACCGTACCAAGGGCTAAGAATCCGTCTATATCACAGTAGCGCCGGCGGCCACACTGACTAGGCTAACTACGAACCGGCGAACGCGCGACTTCCACTGCAGCTTTCATATCAGACATTTGTAGAATTAGGCTGTTTTAAAGACTGCAAATCACTTTTGTTTTCGGGGACTAATTATTATCGATTTGTGTCATGAAACTTGGCGAAAGCAATTTTGTATAGATATTGGTACAGAGCCTCGTCCGTTGAAATGGAATAAGCGTCAAGTGTACACGTGCTAATGCTTGTGACTGTACTAACAATCAAAACGCGTCACATCATACGAGTTTATGACGTAATCACGACTTGGCGTTTCGATTTCAACAGAAATTCGTGCTGGGCTCATTGATTCACTGTATTATTCGCTGAGGGACTTCTACTTTGAATATCGATACACATATCGCTCGTCCGTATCACAAATCGCGTGGCCATCAGTCACAAGAAAGTACAGGCGACTCACTGTACGACGAACTGTTCCATACCATGTCTGATCAGTCTGAAAGCCGAGGAAGTCGCGCCGCCGACGAAATAACCGCTTAAAAGAGATCGGTGACTATGGTGCCGAACCACGCGCAAACCACAGGCAAAGCGTACGTGAATAACGCCTTTTGTAGCGAAGGCCGGTCCGCCGCGCCCGTCACAGGTCGCTCGCCCGACACTTCGGGCCGCTCGTCCGGCGTATCCTGAGCTGTGCGCCCGTCGATGCCGCCGCCGCTAGGGGGGTCAACGTCGGGTGGCAGGTCGCCGATGCGGCCGCGAACGTTCACGTTGTTAGTGTCGGGCGGGTCGATGACGCCCGGCACGAATGGCGGTTCGGGGGCGTTGGGGGGCTCGTCGGGGGAGGAGTCGGTGTCGGTGGGCTCCTCGAACTCGGGCGGCATGTGGCCGGATCCTGGAATAACGTACGGCTATTAGTTTTATATGGACATGCGATTTAGTTAGATAGGAAGTCCACTAAAAAAATATTTTTCAAATTGAATATTAAATCTCGCTATAATGTTAGAGTAACATAAAAAAATTCTAACATGAAATCTTAGCATTGACTGAATGTAATATATATTTAAAGCAAAGCAAGTTAAATTACTTTTAGTTATAAACTGAATGAGCAACCGAAAAGGTCACAACGGCGAAGGTTAATGTTTAAATATAGTAGAACTGAATTAAAAAAAATATAGAAAAAGTTGCCAATTATATTATTCAATTTACCAGTAGCTTCGGCAAGTAAAAATACATCTAAAAGTCTTCGCTTTTCATATTTAACTAAAAAGCTTTTCACAGCCAACATAAATCCCAAACGTAAAAATATTGCTTGGTAACCAATGAGCAAACTATCTAACATAAACTTCTCCGCTATACTATAAACCCTTTTTTTATAAAAATTATTTAAGCATTATTTATTTAAATCATGTTTTGTCAACGTCACACAAACGTCATTTTGAATTTGAGAAAAAGAGACAAAACAATGATTAACTAAATAATGCTTAAATAGTTTTTATGAATTCCGTGTTTTTTTCCCGTCATGTAAACGTCATTTCTTAGAGTAAAAGAGACAAAACACGGAATACCTATTCAAAGCTTATTCTTTGTTTATTTGTAACCCTTTAAGAGTACGTACCCGTGTCGCCGTAGTCGAAGTCGTCGTCGCCGTCGTCATCGTCCCCGCCGGCGTGGTCGCCGGAGCCCGAGCCCGAGCCCGCCTCCACCAGGTCCTGGCGCGACTGCGGCAGCTGCGGGCTGTCTGCGGGGACAAACGACCACGGTTACACTGGGCAGTGGCAGCACCAACCACACAGACGATACAACAGCTAGGCGGGGGAACTGTGCC
>CAUJAO010000455.1:0-18478 GCA_963082485.1 Eudonia mercurella
CCTTTTGTCAAGATAATTAGTTAAATTAATTTTGATAGAATCATATAAAAACAAAGTTAGTCTATGAAACCAATCTCCGTCTGCGGTTTTATGGTGATCTATCGTTACGATCAAGCTTTACATCTTGCCGCTAGTTAACAACCAAAGCCTAGATGGAATTGAGAGTATATTATGACGTGTTACACAATTGCACATTATTGGATTGATCCTCGAAACAATGGTCATATGCAAATGCAACCGGTAGAAAGCGAACGCGGTCGCGGCTCGTGGCGATTTTGACGCTCTTTTTTTCCGCTTTCTAAATACGCTGCGGAGCGTCGGCGCCGCACGCGCCTCCGCGGCTCTTATCAGGCGATGTATGTGAAGGCACTGTTATTTACAGGTGCTTCACGCCCGAAGATAAGACAAGCCGCCTGCGCAGTTGTTGCTATTTCGTAATGCCTAGATTTAATTTGTTGAGAATTTAGAATTCGTTATCGTGTTATTCGTTATCACTTATGTGAGATGCAATGTCAAGTTTCTTACAGAAGAATATATTTGAGCACTTATCATGATGCAACAGCATATAAATTTGGTTAGAAGACAGTTTCATATTAACTTTATGCGTCATAGCAAATTACGTTGTTATCAAATGGGGCTGGATAACATTATGATAACTTTGAACACGAACTGGTGTTGCATTGTCAGGTCCTACAAAGGTAGGAATTATAATAACAGACTTTTACAAAATACGGAGACATATATCAATGTTCTTTTGTTTAGCCATCCAAGATCCATTGTTCAAGTTAACAATGATTTTGATAGTCATAGATTAAAGTCAATGAACTTCTCAGGAAGGTTCTAAATTTGCAATAATGTTACCACGATACATTGTACAACACTCAATTTATGACTGATTTGATTTGAGACAGATATATGAAAACATATTTAATAGTTTACAAGTTCTTTATGCCTTTATCTAGAATAGTCGTAGGTAGGTACTGAACGTGATGTGTAAAAGAAATATAAAAGTAAGTAATTCATCAAAGAAAGTAATTACTTTGATGAAAAATTTATTTGTCCTTAATTAGACATCAACGCAGGCAGTTTGTTAAAACAATTTTTTTGGAATGTTTCATGTGACAAAATAGAACTTTAATAACTAAAAGTTTTCATTAGTAGCCGACCAAAGAATGATATTATATAACTGAGCAATTGTTTAATATTGATCTTGATGGCAGCAGATGAGAGGCGAGCTAATTTCTACGGCGGGCGTCTTGAGATGTGATGAAGATATTAGTGGCACATAATTTCACGCTGTTTTAATTTCGCTTTCGTGTCAGTTATCGTAACGATTTCTATAGTTGGAGAGAGAGACTCTATGACAGACTTAAATGGTTATAGGGCTTTGTTAGCATTGTGAATTATAGAAATCAAGTCTTTAATATTGTTAAACTAAGAAGCTAACATTTGAAACCACGACCGTTCGTATTATATGGAAGTTAATCACTTGTGCTTTACAGTGTACTTTATAATGCTTTTTAAGTTCAATATTATTGTAAGACTTATTATTAGTTAGTTCGGGACTGAAGGCAGGCAGGGTACCTCGCAATTGTTTAGTCCTGGAGGGCAAATACCACATAAGAAAAACACGAAGGTCAGAAGTCCTTTCAGCCTCTGCTGCCGAATAGTCACAAAAGCAATCTATCTTTCAATCATCTATAAATAAAAGATAGTGATGGATGGTATAATGCTCGATGTAATTTATGATTTGTACTTTCCTAAGCCCTCAAACACAGGCAAGACGTACATTTTTGGGTGATTTTAATGAACAAATTGAGTATTAAATGTGTATGCTTCGTGGAATAGAAAATTAATTATTTTAAAATTTTATTTGAACCGCACCTATGGGTGTGCTTCGTGGAAAACTTTAGGTGTGCTTCGTCTGGGTGTGCTTCGTTTGGGTGTGCTTCGAGGAATACCTCGTTTTGACTTTATAAAAAACATTTTCAGTTTGCAATTGTAATTTACTATTACAAATTGCAAACAGAAAAGCGCCACGCGTGTTGTGAGAATATCGCAATGACGATTACACATCGTGTAGTAGTTATTATAAAAATTGCAGTGAACACTCGATGTCTATCTATAAAATGCATTTCTTCATACATTTGGTATTTCAAATTTTAACGGGTTTAAGTAATCCATGTGTAAATAAATATAAATCAACAAACGTTTTTCTAATAACCTATTCTTTGGACCTAAAAACAAAATAAAAAGCGTAACTTTGGTGATTGGTTTTATTTTTGTCACAGGGCGGCAGTGCTTGGCGGGAGGTGCGAGGGCGCGGGCGCGGCATGCGGCCGCAGCGGCAGCGGTAGCGGCAGCATGGCCGCGGTACCGCTGGCGCTGGCGCTGGTCGCGCTGCTCGCGCCGGCGACCAGCGCGCAAGGTACCGTTATACTCTATACTTTGGTCGCAAAGGTGTCGCAAAATTATAAACTTACTTAGATATTATGTAGTTTTGGAAATCGACTGTATACTTTTGCAAAGTAAGGTTTTAATTGCCTACGAAACAGGTTTTCCTCGTGTAGGTAGTTAAGATTAATGATTGTATCTGCTGTATTACGAAAATAAAGAAATTTATTTATTTATTTATTTATTTATTTATTTAACAATGTTTCAACAGCATTTAACTAAACACAAGGTACAGATGATGTTACTTAAACATAAGCCAATTATAGAAACATATTATGCTACTAGAAAATGTTGACATAATTAATGAACGCAGGTAGGTAGTCTTTATTAATTTATTATTACGTAATATCATAAAAGTCATATTGTACAGAAGTGAAAATTTGCGTTAAAAATTATATAAACAAAACAAAAACATATTAGTGTTAACATAAAATTAAAAGATTAAATATTTATTAGTGATTAGCAAGTTATCTTTAAACGAAATTAATTGTCTTCTTGTATTCAATGCGATAAAGTTGAAATAATGAATTGAAAAACTTTTTATCAATAAAAATTCAAGTAGTATTGAGAAGCTCATTGGCACAGAGAAAAGCTGGTTCGACTTCAGATTGTGCAAGTTAATAATTAAGGTCCATTTTCTACTACTTTTTCTGGAAAGCCCATTGCTCCCGGTTGTTGTCGCAAGAAGGCCATCTTTAACAGCCACCGCCTCGTGGTCACCATGCTGGATTTTGGCCAGTCCCTCTTGTGGTAGCCCACGTGGGATAGCCTGAGTTTAGCTGTTTTGTTAAAATAACAAATTTCTCTCTTCTTCATTGGTAGGTAGGTACCATATCAAAGGCATGAAGAGTGATATATTTACTTAACCAGAAACGACTCCTGCTATTTTGATTGGTCACGTACCAATTGATTCTGTTGTGTTCAGAGTCGATAAAACTGCGCTGGTCATTTTACGTTTTAAACTGTTCTCGATCGGTTATTCGCAACTATCGGAAGGTCAATTGGAAATGGATCGCGTGCCAATGGGCGATAGATCTTAGCGCCAGCCGCAATCGCAGCCGCGGGACGCGTGTCGCAAACGTCGCGAGCTGGCGGGTAACGGACCAGTTAATTACAGGCTAATTGTTGGAGTACGTCATGTAAGGCAACTGCACAATTATATGTTCAAAAACAACATACTTTTGAAAATTGTCTTACTTATTAATAATTGTTAGACAAAAAAAGATATACAATATCGATAGTTGCTCCTGACGCTGACAGTGACAAGTTTATTTTTAATAACGTTAACTAGGTTTGTATTCGTCAAACTGATTTCAATAGACGTAGGAAATAGATATCTAGCTTCTTTCATGTAATAGACCTTCAGTGTAGCAAAACGTGGCCTTAAACACGACTTTATCGCTAAAACCACAAGGAATTGAAACAGACACACAGTGAAGGTTGGTATTAGGGCTTGTTCTAAGTTACCTGCGAGTACTACCATAAGTCTTGGTCTATCACCATAACAATAATGTATAGGTAATGCGATAAATTGTTATTAGCATTGTAATGGATAATGATTCCGGGTGAAGGACGTACGCTTCCATTTTCGGTCGGTGTTATTTTCACTTTTTATCAAGGTGCCGAGTGCGTGTTTTATTTGCCATTTGATCACATTAACCAAACTATCAAAGGCAAATAAAACTCGCACTTGGCACGCAGGTAAGAAGAAGGCCAAGCGTTGCAATTGACAACCTTTAGGACCAGCACCGGCCCTAGGGTATAGCAAGCAGAGCGGTCGCATTCGGCGCCCGGTGGCAAGGAGCACCAAAATGCTAAATGCAAAAACAAAAAGCAAAAAATAAAATTTTGTTGGCGCTTTTTGAGATGAATGAGTGATATCGTGTTTTATGTTAATTCTCGCTCTATCGTGGTCAGGGATTAGGGCCGGCGCTGCTTAGGACTTTTCAGTGAACTGATGGAGTCTATCGCGCGCGCGGAGCGTGATCGTCCGCGCGTCGCGTGCGCACTGCGGCCGGTGCACGGGATGGCGGCCCGCACGCGGCACGCGGACGCGACCCTCGTCTCGCTGTACGATACATTCGTTTACAACACACATTTTGTTGCGAGCGACCGACGGACGGCTCCATTCATAATATGCTAATTTTGTTCAGCCTTGTTCTAGTGTCACAAATAAATTGTGCAAATTACATCGCACAGTGTGACTCACGAAACAAGTACCGACTTATATATTCACACAGGTTAAAAAATATTACTCTTTAAAAATTCATATTTTTCGCATATAATTCTGTACGGTGAAATCGCGACACAGCCTATTGTAGTAGGTTCACCTCACGAAGAGGATAACTACTAAGTACTTACTCATTATACTAAATAACTATACTGTAATCTAAATTGTTTATAAGAAGAAGAAGAATAAGACACATTTTGTAACAATTACAAAAAAAACACCATAATGACCAGTGATCCCAGTCACCCTAGAAGCACGTGAAGGGGTAGTAATCCCGGAGAAGGAGAGGAGAAGTAATCCCCTCCTCCTCCCGAATACCTGTCGAGGTGAAGCTGGAGGGGAGAACCGCACATAGGTACATAACCATACGCGCCTCCCCGGGCGCGGTGTTACTCGGTCTACAAATTATCCTCTATAAAAAAAATGAGATAGTGTACTATTCTATTAGTGCAGAATCAGTTCCAAAGGTTCAAACTTTACTTCACATCAATTTTTCTGTACGAAGGTTAGTTCTCACTAAAGTGAGTTACGTGTTTGAAAAACATTGAATTGTAGTTCAGTTGTTTCAGTTGTATGCCCGTTTCCACGATATTGCAGTATAAACAAAATGTTAACGTAAACACGACTTAAAGAAAAGAAACGAGGGCAAAGGAAGTTAGAAATAAATAAAGCAAATTGATAAGGGTTGATCGGGGTCAGCGCACTCGGCGGCCGGTCAGCGCCGCGTGTGTGGCGCGCCTCCGCCGCCCGCCGCCGCCGCCGCCGCCCGCACGACACATTTGCATACTCACCGCCTGCCGCCGCCCGCCCATCGCCGTTACAACAATTATAATATTTCACTGTTGTTTTTAAATATATCACTGCCGTTGAAGTGGAACGTAGCTCGCTCTGTTTATTTGCTCGTTGAATACATACTTTAAATTAATAATGCTAAGATATGAAGCACGGCAACAATGTTTGTTTGATTCGTCTTTCATATTTGTGTTTGATTTTGATACCTACTACTTCTTGTGTTTCCTTTAGGAGTATGAATTACTTGATATAAATAAACTTTATTTGTTAACCAGACTAATCGTTATCGAAGTTAGATAATACTATCTTTGACGTTCAGTCCTAAGTTTTTTTTTAAGGAAACTGTTTGGTTCACGCATTTTAATTTGATTAATGTTTAACAATCGATTGTGTGAGTCTTACGACTGTTTGGTTTGACATCCGTACCCTTATTTCGCCAACAGCGGCCTCCGTGGCTAGGGTTGGGTCACCCGCCCCATTGTTTCCAGCGGAGCTTCCGTCCATTTACTCGTGTCTATTGCGACTGCGTTTACGCGAAACCGCAGTCGTTGAGCTGTGTCCAGCGGCCGGCGGGCGGCGGGCGGCGGGCGGCGGCGGGAACTTTTGCAATACTTCACCATTTAAATGTGACCAACCGATTGAGCCCCAACAATCAATGTAGCGCTAATTTCGCCAGAAAGAAGCTGAGCTTATGTAACTACTAAAGTATTCGCTTATATAAATTAATAATAATCCGGTCCAGTGAAAGTCGAAAGGGTTATTTGGTGTAAGGTAATTATTATTTATTTATTGCCTTAGGATAGGTAAGATTATGTACTAATATAACGAAAGATTTTATATTTATTTTAAAAGCTTTATTCTACTAATATGTACTGTGACTGAGAAAACTATTGTTTTCTGTTAAAGTCGAAAGTAATATATACATAACATATTTCATAAACCCTCCAAGCCCATTCGATACTGATGTAGGCTCGATGAGGACTTTCATGAACCTAACCTGCGTAATCTATCATATATTTCACCGTGATCAAGTTTTGTTTCACTATCGCGTGATTCTGTACGTACTGCTGTTTATCGACAAGTACCTTCTTGATAGGTACCTACCAAGAAGGCGATCGATAGTGTTATGTGTGAATTGCTCACATACTGCGGAAATCGTTAAGATGGTAGCCTTCGCAGGTTCAACGCACGCCCCCGCGCCGCGCGTCCTCGGGGCTCGCGCTCGACGCATCTTCTGTGTGTGGCGGAAATGCATTGTTCTCCCAATCTTTACTAATTTTTCTTATTTGCAAAGTACTAAGACTTCCTTCGCCAGCTCGGGTCAATTAATTAAGAATCGCGGTGGAAGCACACGTGCCCAAGGTGATGCGAGATATTCGAGATATTTTAATTGTGAGGCGAAGGTGCATTGCTGGAAAAATTACCTTGTAACTAAACCTCGACAATGATAACCAACATTCTCAGCAATAAAAAACTATTTCCTATATTGAAGTGTTGCTTTCGATTTCCTTTTCTCATTGAACGTAATTATAAATGTCAAAAGTCGTGGTGGTTCAATTAGAATCAGTTTGAAAACGTTTCTTTGACGAACGCTGGTGATCTGCTGGACGCTTTCCCGAGCCATCGCGAACGGATTGTCAAGCCGGCACCGAGACTGTTTGTTTATTGGACACACCACATTGTCTACATTAATTGCAACCGGGCTATGTGGAGCAGAAAACTTTTGTAATACTTTGACCTCATTCAAATTCCGCACATTATTAGCCACATCGGTTCTAGTTTATAAGAAATATTTTTACCGTTTTTCTGATTATTGTAAAGTTTTGTTTCATTTGAACCATGAACTGTGCAGTTGCTGCATTAATTACTTGATGAGTTTACTTTTTATCACATTCTTCTTTCGACATGTGATGCAATATACATTTTCTCAATATGTGCGAGACACCACATTGGTTGTAAGACAATGTAATACAAATTTGATGCTTAAAGCGTTGAGTTAACGAAAGTACAAGGTTGTATTGTCTTGTAACGTGTTGCGCTGACTCGCGTCAGTGAGGAGCGGCGCGGCGGAAGCACGGCTCGCGGCGCGCAGCCCCTCGCGTCTCGGCGTCGGCTGTGGTGGTGGTGGTGACCGCATGGACGAAATAAGGACACTGCAGAAGGTAAGCTTCACACAAACACGCTCGAGCGACGCACACGTAGACCACCTCTCACAGACACAGGATCTCTCAACAGCTGCGCTCGGACTGTTCCGAGCTGTTCCGAGGTTCCGTGTCCGTGAGAGGTGATCTTTTTCTCCTTATATTTTACACAGTGCCTTGATCTTACCTGATGTTAAGTGATGATAAGGCCAATGATGGAAGCGCACTTCACCCGGGATCCTCTAGTGAGGCACTGGCTATCTTATTTCTAGCTGCCGAAACACAACAATGCTACAAACATTGATGATATGGCGACATATTTAGATCACAGAGGCGAGGCGGTTAATGAGTGATGGTGGGATGTTAGCGTTGCTCGAGAGCGGTATGTATTAAGCTTACCTTCTGGGGCCTCCTTATTTTGCGGTGCGGTGCGCACCGGCGCGGCGGCGCCGGCGACGCACACGTCATCCGTGAAGGTGGACAAATGCGTCACAGTTCCGAATATTACGAGTAGGGGTACGAACTTTCGTGGGAACCAACCGAATTATTAAACTGTACTTTTTATAGTAGACACAATTATGTCTGCAGCGTTGCTTACATATTGACTATAACGTTAATTAACTGCTACATTGACATAATTAAATTTTGATATTATATAATTGCACCTTCCAAAAATCATAAGTGTACATTTGAATTAACGTGTATGTCGAGATACGATATTGATGCATGATTATCACTTTCACTGCTTCCGGTGTAGAGTTATCGGCCCGATCGCGTTAATTATTATTTAAGTAGATAACTATTACTTCGAGATTGTGTAATAGCGAGTGCACTTAATCCCACTGGTCTGGTTAATAGGATCGGAAGTGAGCCGTAATGCGATAAATTGATATAAAATGATACCTAATTCACCGCCTTTCGAGTGCGGCTGAGATTGCTCGAAAGTAGCAGAAAAAACTTAACTTACTCTGGTAGATATTTCACAGATCGAATTGTATACATACCTAGATTGAAAGTTAAAATTTGGAAATCATTTATCGATTGCTTTGAAAGATGAGATTTTTTTCACTGCAACTTTACTATTTACAGTACCTATAACTCTATTTTACATGCATGTTGTCGAGACGGAAAACAGATTTTTTAAAATTATCTTTAAAAGGTACCTAAAACACGGTTACTTGCGGCATGGCTTGGCATACGACTTGTACTTATTAGAGAATAGTTGGTGGATTTTACGGCCAGGCCCGTTCTTGTTGTGCAGAAAACTTAAAAGTGGTTTAGTTAATGATTCCGACTTCCCCATGAGGTCATTCCTTCGCAACACGTCGCTGGCGCTGTTACAGTCGACTCCACGCAAATCGGTATGGAATCACTCCACGCAATAGCCGGCCGCCCGCCCGCCGCGGGCCAGTGACGGCATCGCAATTGCCACGGCTCATTGGCGGCGCGGCAGGAAGCCTCAGGACACCTGCCTGGACTTTCACTGCTATTCTATTAACAGCGATGTTCACAATGGTTACAGAAACTCGAATCCTCAAAATATAAGTGACATCCTAAAAATGCACTCCCCGCCCGATCCTCAAAATGCCACTAAACAAGCACACTCGCATAGGCAAGACAGCGTACTCATAGAACAAGTGTATGAAGACACGGTTCACACGCGCTCTATACCAGGTACAAACATGTACCTGGGCGCTTCTCCTCACCCCAACGACCCTGTCAACCTGTGCCAAGGCTAGGATCTTGGCACGACCTTTAGAGGCGCCCTTGGGTTACACCGCTCTCGATCCGATCCGAACCACTCGGACAATCTAGTAGGGAAAGGGGTCATGCTTGCGCGATACCATTCACTCTACAAAGAAACCCTCCGAAGGTTTTTCGATCACACGGCTTGCGGAACCCTTTAAGTTTCTCGCCGCCCGCGCCCTCAAAAAGTAAAGTGACGCTGATAAAAGCCGCTTGAGGCCGTAAGCAAACTCTCCAAAACAATCAGAACCTCGCCGTCTCTGGTACAATTTGAGTACTACGAAACGCTTCCGAGCCGCGGGCTGCCGGGCCCGGGCCCGAGTGGCCGTAATGATAATAGCCGACCTCCGACAGGAGTTAGCACATGAAGTAAGATGTTTACAGCTCTTTTACATCCAGCCCCTTTATGGCATCCAAATATAATTTATACACTAAAAATGCGTATTTTATTAGCTACATACAACCTGAGGCTACAACAAAGTGTTATTAAACCACTTAGCTGCATTCAAAATCCTGATTTGTTAATGTCTGTACTACACTACACTGAACATTTTAAGTAAAATAATATTCATAGCAGTAATTTTAAGTGCTTATAAAAGAAAATTAGCTATATAATTTTACGATTTTAAAATCCATTCCTGCCGGTTATCAAATCTAAACAACTATAGCCGTTGCAGCACATGTCGTGTCACATTGTGTTGGTTACATTTATTTACAAATTGGAATGCTATTTGTTAACAACATTGCATAATGAATGGGTTTACCGCATGCATTGTGTTACTATTGAATATTTCACAGCACTTTACCACTTTCGCGGCTATTCGTGTTCATGGCTAAACATACTAATTATTAAAGACAGTTTTCGAGTTCAGATATGAGAATTATCGTTTTATCATTACATTTTGTTTAGTATCTTAATAAACTACCTACTTATAATTTTTAATACATCGAAAAGGGTTTTTGGCAATACACAGTTAAATTTAAACTATATGTTACTCGCAAAGTGTAGATATTTTGTTTCAAGGTACAGTAAAACAGTGTGGATTGTTTTTGTTTTATCCTAAGTTTATTTCTAGCAGAGCCAACTTAAAACTACGTTGTCTGGTCTATAGGTATTGATTATGTTATTTATGAATAAATGAACGATAGTAATGATGATTGATCAGTTCACCCTGTGGTCAGTGTGAAAACGAAAGTGGGTAATAGTATAGGGTAATGTGCGCCCCACGTCGGTGGCTACGACCCGTGGCCATTTTGAATTTTAAATGAACCGGAAGCGCGGCTATAGCGAGACTTGTTCCGGCCCGAGCTTGTGCCTGCGCACCTGCCATGGAAGCTCCAATCCCACATAGCCTATGGAACAAAATTTTTGATACTTTTTCAGATTACACCCCCTTATCTTGAATAACAGCATTTTACATGAGTCACATCGTATCGTACACATTAAATCCGCTGAGCGCCAGCCCGTCCCAAGTGTCGCCTTATCTCTTCGCCGTTAATTCAGTTTTCACTCGCACTTATTTGTTTACTTTTTAGCTTTTACTGCATTTAGAGGTTGTTTCTACATAAATTACATGTAACTTCGTGCCGGAATCAATAAATCCGGTTCGTTTTAAGGACCATGAATAAAAACCCGTGTTGCTCTAACAAAGTTTATTCGTTTATAGCATACCTACATAGAAATTGTTACAATTTGAATTGACGCGCCATCGTTCTATCTTAATTACTTTTACAAACAGTAAGCTTATTCATAATTGTATAAAGGGATCGCCCCTTATGCATTTCATTGATTAGTAATCTGGAGCTTCCAATTTTTTTTAATGTAGCTTTATAGACCACCTTTCCATCGTGAAAACGATGTTTGAACTCAAATTGTTACCATAGTTAATTACTTGTACTCAGCCCCTTTGCTTAGTCACACACTTGACATGCAACACTATGTACTTAGTTTGTGTAATGGGTATAGATTGGCATTTCCAATTTATGTTAGTTTTCAAGGAGTCCTGTATGTATACCTCCATTGATTTTAGGTATTGATTATTATTTGGTAAAACATTTAAGTGAACTACACTGATTTAACATTATGGATGGATTGAATATCAATAAAAGACGTGAGAAAAGTTCGTAAATTCGATGAACAAGTGTGACAAACTAGTCAGTGGTCAAGTCAAAGCTATGTAAGTTCGATTGTAGTTGACTGTAAGACACAAACACAACTGAAACTCCGAAATAACGTGAACTCTAAACGTTATATTCCGACGGCGAGCTACAAATTCCTTATAACTTAGCCATGTACTCGTAAGTAACGTGCCGTGTGGTGTGCCGCAGCGGCAGCGCCGACGCCGGTGACGGGCCCGGCGCGGCCGGCGCCGCTAGCGGCCATCGCGCTGTCCATACGCTCGCGGGGTGAGTGCTCGCTGCGGCTTGCATGCTTGCACGGACGACAGCCAGAAACTTTGCAACAAATTTGCACTGCATACAACATTAGAGAAATGTTTGACGGGGCTTAACGCAAACTGCTTACCATAGGTATTCATAGGTAGGCATACCTTTTTAAAAAAATTGAAATATTACTATATTTCAATTTTTTAACTACCACTACTACTGTAGTGGTAGTTAGTGCAACTCGATCGCAACTTAAAAAGGACATGCCTAAAAGATAGCTGTTTGATAAGCTGTTTAAGTTTTGAGCCCGTTAAACATTTTAGTTGTATGTTGCTGCTGCTTTAGTTTAAAAGTGTAGAAAAGTTACAGAAGTTGAAATGAAAATTTATCTGGTAATACAATTTAATACCTTACTTATTAGTTAGATAAACAAAATCACAGGGACATGTTTATATTATAGAGGAAGCTTATTTTATTATTTATGAGCTCGAGCGCGCGAATACCAGACGCAATAGAATTTTAATTGTTATCGGCCACCTGGTGGTCGATCGACGCTCAACGGGTTTTAAGCAATAACTAATAAATCAACCTGCTTGTGTGAATTTTGTATTGCCAAGAATTTTAGACGGTTTCTGTATTCTTGGCCGTTGCTTTGTACATTTAGTTTTTCACGTTTTACTTATTTAGTTAAATTTGTATTCGTTGTTGTAATTAAGTCAACACGGCTTTTTTATAGTAACGTATAGTATATAATAAGCTTTGCAGGCCTTGGCCAACACTTATTCTCACTGTAGCTGTTAAGTTTTGTAGACAACAGACAATTAAATATCAATGTTTACTTCATTAGCAAGATAGTTTCCGCTACTTACATTTATTATTCAACGAACCTTCACCTTTTGACTCACCTAATCACCGCATTAGTTTGAAAAGTAGAAGTTAAAAACCATGACGTCACTGCACTGCAACAAAACATAATGTTTCTGTATGTTGGTGCAATTATTGACTTTCGTCTACTTTCCCGCAATTACTGGTGGATTACAGCGCGGAGGTGCGGAGGTGCGGAGGCGCGGAGCCGTGCGTGGCTCGCGGGCGGCCACGCGTGATCGGCGGCGCTTCCTGCACTCGTGAGGGTTAGGCGGGTCAGGGAATTGGGCGCCTAATCACAGCCTTTGTACTAACTAGCTGAACTTTTACTGACATTTTATAGATCGTGGGAAAGGAGATTCACATGCTAATTATGAGTGATAGATACCACGGTATACCTAATGTGTTGTTTCTTAATGGAAATTATTATTCATGTAATATGTAGGTGCGTCTGATATTGTAAGTGGAAAGTAAAAAACTTAACTAAGAGTAATTTATTAAAATTAAAACTGTGAGGAGCATATCAGTAGTTATTCTTTTTTTTAACATAGAGCAAAGCTCGGGCAGCGCACGCGTCTGCGCACACGCCGCGCGCCGTCCGTCATCGTCGCAACTTTTTTCACAATTAGCAGTTTAGTTCCACGCGAACCCGCAATGGCCGCACTAATTCCTGACATTATTACCTTTTTTACAAGTTTACGGATTTGACGCAGGCCATTTGCACTGATTGTTGCTGCGTGATCTCCACTCACCACGATAATCTCTGATTGTAGCATTTTAGATCTATTACACTATTGTCAAATTGATTTTTAATGTTTTGTTAAACACTCTATAAATGCGATTTTGCAAACACTTATGAACTGAAAGTGAAAATAATTTAATAATAATATGATAATAACGGAGTCTGAATCATATTAAAATGGTTTTAAAAATGTACAACATCAGTAATGCCTATAATTTTAGACTATAGAATAAAAACCACTTATAGAGTTGGTTGTTTCGTTAATATGAAACCCCGTCCACATTCGTTTGAATAATGTTAGCGGAAGAGAAGGAATTTATCGCCGGAAACAAAAGTAGGCAACCGCTTAATTTCCTAAAGAGCTCTGTAAACCCCCCTACACCCCGTGTCCTGGATAGATAAGAGCAGGACTGTACTAATGGCTGTGACCTGCTTGCTGCCCGTCCTGTGCTCGATTGTAAACATTTTCAATAGACGCTTGTTTGATGTCTCGCGGCGTCAATACGGTGCTCCAGATTTCAGTTGATATTGGAAGTTTGATTAGTAGGACGACGATAGGCGATATCATTAATAATGATTAGTATACTTCGAAGATTGATATGATTTATTCATCGATTAGGGGCAGAATCATCATAGTATTTAAATGATACATTCCTTTGCCTACTGTGTAACTATTTACTTATAAAAGTAGTTGGTGTAACCATGTGTGTGGCCAGCAGCGATCCAGGACAGCCGCTGCTACCTGATGAACGGCGGCGCGGTGGAGAGCTTCTTCATCAGCGAGGACACGCCCGTCGGCAGCGTCATCGGTTTGTACACAACTCAATCATACAACACGAGAAAAGTTCTTTAGTTCTTTATCATAAAAAAGGATTTATTATTTTCAGCTTAGAAAATACCTTTACTGAAGTTTCCAACGTTTTTGCGGACATCTTCTACATGCTGTAAAACTAACTTCTAGATTACCTAATGAGTCTAAACTAATGTATAAAAAAAAGGAAAGCTTCTTTCAAGCTTAAATTAATTTAGTACTCCTGGCTGGAAATTCGAGATGTCGCTAACATAACCTTTATTAAAAGGTAACGAGCCGACATCTGTGTTCGTGCTCTGTGTTCCATCACGGAATGGTAGATGGTACAATGCTGTCTGACCAAAAAATGCTTACAAAATCATCTTTTTCGGGTTCCGTAGTCAACAAGGAACCCATATAGTTTCGCCATGTCCGTCTGTCTGTCTGTCTATCTGTCCCCAGTCTAGCTCGTCGACTCTTAGTACTAGAAAGCTGTATTTTGGCATGGATATACATATTAATTACGCCAACAAAGTGGTAAAGTAAAATGCTGAAAAATATTTGTTGTCAAGTGCCCCCCCCCTGCCAGGGACAAATGGTTGTTTTTGAATACGTGAAAAAATTCACGGTAGTTGTATATGTGACGAAGTTAGAGGAAAACTATCACAGCTAAGTAGGCTTTACAAGTTTACGAGTAACAGTCGACCAACTTATAAAATGTACTTGGCGCAATACAAATTCCTCATTAGGAACTACTTAAATAACGTTGTCAGGTGTGTGAAACCGGTAGATATGAGCCATCGTTAAATAAATGTTCATAAAAGCCCTCTTATCAGAGTCCGCATTATTGAGTTGGGCTACGCAACCCGACACTGCGCGTGGCCCGACACGCACGCGCGCCGGTTTTTTTCCTTTTGAAGACAATTCACATTGTTCATTTCAGGCACTCTGAGCGTTAACGGCGACGCTAGCGAAGACGGCGACATCTCGCTGCGGCTGCAGGAGTCCGGCGCGGCGGTGGGCGTGGCGCCAGGCACCAAGAACCTGACGCTACTGCGCGCGCTCGACCGCGAGGAGGCTCGCGGGCCCTCTAACGTCTACGTCAACGTGCGCTGCGACCGTCGCCGCACCACCGACCCGGTAAACACCAAATACAGCGCGTTCCAATGTCTTAAATTACAATGTCCATCACTCTGCCAAGGATTGCCACCCTATAATATGGATAAACCTTTTCTTTATAGAGTTTCATTATCCCGGTGTCGGTGCGCGTGTGGGATGTGAACGACAACGCGCCGACGTGGGTGAACGCGCCGTACCGCGTGCGCCTGTCCGAGCTGACGGCGGTAGGCGCGCGCGTGCTGCACCCGCGGGCCAGCGACGCCGACCAGCCTGGCCCACACGCCACCATCCACTACTCCGTGCTGCCCTCGCCGCACAGCGTGAGTCCCCCGCCCGTGCATGTAGTGACCCTACCGGCCCGGCCCGCACGCCACCATCTACTACTCCGTGCTGCCCTCGCCGCACAGCGTGAGTCCCCCGCCCGTGCATGTAATGACCCTACCGGCCCGGCCCGCACGCCACCATCCACTACTCCGTGCTGCCCTCGCCGCGCAGCGTAAGTCCCCCGCCCGTGCATGTAGCGACTCCACCAGCCCGGCCCGCACGCCACCAGAGTTAACAGACTAAGACTAGATTTATGTAGCTAGTAAAAGTGGTCAGTGAGTGAGAGTCACTCGCGTTGATATTGATGACTACAATAGAAATACTACCAATGTACTTTCCTAACAATTTGTTTTACTTTGTATGTAAGGAGTACTTGGGGTTCCTGAACGAGCTGGACAGCGTGCTGGTGGTGAAGAAACCGCTGGACTTCGAGACGCTGCGCAACTTCACGCTACGGCTGCGTGCCCAGGACCAGGGCACTCCGCCGCTACATAGCGACGCCACGCTCGAGGTCGAGGTGCTGGACGCAGACGACCAGAACCCTAAGTTCTCGAGCGAGCACTACACCGCGACCATACCTGACGACGCGCAGCCAGTGAGTATATCTATATCTATACTAATATTATATGAGGAAACCTTTGTATTTTTGTATGTATGTGTATGTATGTATGTATGCTTAGAATAATGTATGTGTGTATCTTCGCAACGAATAAACTCAAAAACAACTGGACCGATTTAAAAAATTCTTTCACCATTAGAATGCTACATTAGCGCTGAGTAACATAGGTTATATTAAAATAAATAATAATATTCAAAATACTAAAAACAACAATTTAATTTTCCAACACAAAATGATTTGTTTGTTTTGTTGTCATGGAAACCATTGATATATATTTAACTCAATGATGGAAACTGTCAAAGTGGTACGAAGTCCGCCGCGCGCCGGGTCAGCTCGTGTTGTATATACTCGTAAAGTGTAAGGGCACGTTCGACACTTTAAACACAGTGTTCGACACAGTTTTCGTCACCAAAAAATAACACAGATTTTTATTGAAATTTTACGGGATGACTCCTAGCAAGTTAGTCTGTATATTATTGTTGCTGAGTACTAAAATCAGTTTCTGACCCCTATTTTTAATGATTAAAGGAAAAAAAGGTCGATCACTGGTTCCTGTCAAACACTGATGTAAAAAAAAACCAAGTCTCACCACTCAGTTCTTCTACCGTAAAAAGTTGTGAGATCCATGTTATACCAAGTTCTCAATAATAAAAATATTTTATGTTTTAAATAAATAGATTGACTTGGCCATCGCGTGGAAACACAATGTATTTCACAATTAATATATATTATATTAAATTAGATTGTTTAATGCGATTGCCAAGTCAATCTATTTATTTAAAACATAAAAGATTTTTAATATTGAGAACTTATTATTGTATATTACATGGATCTCACAACTTTTTACGGTAGAAGAACTGATGCTGATGCGCACCCAAAGACATTTAACTACTTACTATAGACAGGACATAGAGATCGACACTGTAATCCACTACTTATTACCAAGTGGTAACAAGTCGCTTAGTTTGATGTGATACGACCTCTTATGCAGTCGTGTTTGTGCGCGAATAGATTTGACAAAATCTACAGAAAATATGCCAAATTGCGTGTTGCGATATTGCAAATCCCGATATGGTAAAACGGCTGAACGTGATTGCAGTTTATTTTCGTAAGTATTTTGTATATTTACCCAATAATCAGCCTATATAATAATTTCCAATAAAGTATTCTAGAACATTTGCTTATACCCTATACCGCCCTCTGGTGGTAAGAAGCAAAAGCACTACTTTTAGATGATTTAGTGATGTTCAAGCGATGTCGTTTTATTATCGATTAATGTTATATATAATATTTTTATATCGTAAGTTTAATATAAGTAGTAATATTCTGATACAATGATCATTGCGTTGGAGGACTGTTATGCACTGGAACAGTAAAACTAAGTGATACCTCAGCGGTCCCCCGGCGCGATGATCTTTGAATCAGAATATTACTACTTATATTAAACTTTATGTCTGACACCCCGCAGGTTCACATGTGAACCTATAACAATTGGTTTTCAATTGTGTCTGGTTTTACGGTACCTGACAGATTAAAGGGCCAATACGGATTTTAAATTTTCATTTTTTTATTATTTCACCGGAATTTTCATTTTCTACCTTGATTGCCAATTGCTTATTGTTATATATTAGGTCCTTACTAATGAAATTGACGTTTTGTATGAGTTTTGTTTTAATTATATTTTTTATACTTAAGTTTTTTAAATTTTCTTAGCATTTATTGATGTTAACTTTCTAAAAATTAAAGGCCAGCATGTTTGTTTCACTAGCTAAATATAGCAGACTATAAGTAGAAAAAATAAGTACCTTCAAAGGTACAATGAAACAAAAGGTCAATTCCGCTAACTACAACAAAAAAAAAGAGTCAATTTAAAAAAAAAATTACGTCTTAAAGATACAAGATTAAAAATAATTGTTATTACTAAAGCCTTAATAATAAGTCTTAATTAAATGTATATACAAATATTTACAAATGGTATTAAGTTTTGGAAGTAATACACTTGTTAATGTCTGAGGAAAAAATCGTCAATTTCATAGATAAAGACCCAATATTTTTTATACCGATTTTGGTTAACCTTCATAAAAGTTATACGTCGAAATCATAACGGAACATCCCTACTGGTGTACTAGCGACACCTACCGTGTGGTAGAAACTTATTCTAATTGATTTTAATACGCTGTTTTGCTTCTCAACGTTAGATGGCGTTACTAACGCCCCAGCTCAAAGTTTTTGTATGAAAAAGTCTCTAATAGCCGCTCTATTACCTATTGAA
>CAUJAO010000456.1:0-15674 GCA_963082485.1 Eudonia mercurella
ATTTCAATTTCAAACAAACAAGCCGAAAAACCAAAGAGAAAGAAAGAACCCTAAAGAGTGGCACGTATTTTAACATCCTTTTTTTTGTAGGCAATGGAATTACACTATACTTATTAGTTTTTGTTTATTGTGAATATTTTGATATTGCGGGGTTTTAAAAATACTCTAAAGGAATATACTTATTCCCAGTAAGATTATCTTTTAATTATATAAAGTTTCATACTCTATATTTTCTGTTTTTTTTTTGTACAAAATGTTGTATGGGACTCGCCATCATTCTTTAAGGCGAAGGGTAAGGCACACTAGCGCCGCTAATGGGTTTAATTTGATACCTACTAAACTGGATTTTTTTTCAAACATTGCGGACCTTCGGACACTAGGCAAACATCTATTATTTAATAATAGTGCACTACTTTTAGGTTTGTTTTTGTATTCATTCGCTATCACCAACAGTGGCCATTGTTTGTGAATAAATGCGATAGCCCGTTTTGTGAATAAACCATGCAACAAAAAGTAGTTCACAATTATTAAATAAATACTATGGATGCTTTCCTGTTGTCGGACGATACGCAATGTTTAAAAAAAGATCCGGTCCGTTAGTAATTGTCAAATTATCAATTGGTAGCGCTAGAGTACCTTACCCTTTGCTTTAAGTAAATTACAGTTACTCCTTAGTTAAAAAAGGTTAGTAGAGACAATAGGGTTTTTTTAAAATAAACATGACGGTTACGTTTTAATTTTAATTGTTTCGACTCGAAGGATCGCCGTTTTATTTCAGATTTCACTAGCTAGATTCGTACCCGCGCTTTTTAATTCAGATTGCCAGATGTGGTTTCAAATCAGACTTGTTAAAATTTAAAAACACTTCTGAATTCATTGTTTGTGTTAGGATAAACGGCGAGTTGACGCTGCCTCTGGGCGACGAGGACGAGTGCTCGTGCGGCTCGGGAGGTGTTGGGGGTGCGGGGGGTGTGGGGGGAGCCGGGGGGGCGTGGGAGGGCTCGGCGCTGGTGCCGCACGGCGCGCTGCTGCGGTTCGGCTGCCGCGCGTACGTGTTCAGCATCGCCGACTGCCTGCCGCTCGACGAACACTAGCATCACACCACATTACGATTTCTTCAATATAATTATGTGGTTTTATTTAAAGAGATTTTTGCGTCACGGTGACCCATACGAACCCTTCGAAGTTCAGTGAGTTTCAAGCCAATATGCCAATTCTAATGAAACTCCCTTTATTTAAGAAGGAAAGAAAGAAAAGAAAAGATTTATTAACAACACACATACATATTATATAAAAAATAAATGAGGCAGACAGTATTCACACAAGAGAAAAAATAAGAGTAATGAAAAATAAAACAAAGAGAGTGAAGTTAATGGGCCCTGACTCAGCATAAGCTTCAAGAAGAATATTAGAAAAATATAGAGTTAAAATTTTTGTAAGACAATATTCAAATATAAAAAACGTTCAGTTTATTAGTTAATTTGATTATATGCACGAATTAGAGCGACATTAGTGCCATCTATCCAAAGGTATTTGCAACCGATGGACATGCAGATTCATCTTTGCAGATGAATACCACAAATTGATAACACAACGCTATAGTAAATTTTTACTTTTATTTTTAAGTGTTACACTTAAGCTGGATTAAATATTTTTTATATAAAATACAGTGAAAAAATTAAACGCCCACCCGACCCAGCCAGGAATCGAACCTGGGTCTTCCGCAATCCGGGCGACTGCACTGACCGTTATGCTACCGGGAAGGCTGACGTAAGCGGCGAATTTTGTCACTGCTTTTTGATTATTTTGAAATGCTTTAGAGCGACATTAGTGCCAGCTATCCATCGGTTGCAAATACCTTTGGATAGATGGCACTAATGTCGCTCTAAAGCATTTCAAAAAAAAGATCTCTAGATCCTTGGTAGTGCGTTTAAAAACCTTAAACGATGTCACGCCAACCGGTATCACTATCGACGAAACTAGTGTTTTGATACACCTTAACTATTACTATGATAACAGAAGGCATAAATTAATATTTTATGACTTATTATGGTTTTAATTTAGTGTACCGGTATATCGGGAAACTGGCCATAGAGTTATATAAGGTCACTTTTTATCAACTGCAAATATTTTGACAAAACATCTAATTATATCAGAGAAATAAGGCCCTAGCATTTAAAAAAAATTCAGGCTACTTTTTTTTTATTTTTTATTTTTCCTGACACAAAAATTGTAATATTTTTAAGAGCGGCACCTCTGTCGGTTTTTTTTAATGAAACTACGAACACGTGTAAGCGGTGAAGGCATTGCGGCCTCTCTGTTTCGGCTCCTTTGAATTGAAACTACCGAAGGTGCTTTATTTTTCTTTTCAATCGAAATGTCTTTTGGCGTTTTTCTTAAACTAGCGTATAAAAATTTAAGGTTATTTCATAAAAATAGTTTAAATATGTTGTTGAATTTATCTTCAAAATATTTGCAGTTGATAAAATGTGACCTTATATAGCCATAGAGTTGATCTTGTCGTCTTGATAAGCGATTTGGCAATAGCATTCAACACTTGACTAGCTTCACGATTCTACCTTCGAGAATCTTCGAGATCATGGCGGAGTACCTTTTGTCGCGATAACAAATTTGATCTTGGACATATCTTGAGTGTTACTTTGCCCTTCCTTATGTGTTCAAAACTACTCCTAAATGTTCAAAATAAAATTATTTATAATGTGACGTTGACGCATTATAATAGGCCTTTAAATCTACGTTGTGCTATTTTATAGATTTATTTTCTTGGTGTGTATAAATTAGCAAAATTTTTTGATATTTCTTATGATGACAATAAGATTTAACTAAGGAATGTTGTTTTATTGTATGTAAGTAAAATACGAAATCATATTTTTTTCGTGAATATAGGATGACCTCTTGGAGAGTTTTGTGTTTTATTATAGTGATGATCAGTTTTGCTGGTTAAGTGTAATATGTAATGAATATTACGATATCTAAAAAATAATGTAAATGTACGGTCAACGACGTGTTAAACTACACCCTATTGATATCACGTTAAGATTTGTTTTGCAACGGAAACGTTACATTTAGAGTCATTGGCCGTATAGAAATCGTAGCAAAATAATATGATAAAATATAGTTAGTTATTAATGTTTGTTTAGTTTAATATAAAGCCTCAGTGTCTTGAATTGATTGTTTAAAGTAATAGTACAGAAGTGAATAGATTGAGTATACTATAAGTTCAGAGTGTGACTGTATTTTGTGAACCTTGGGTTAAAATAATGTAGACAATGATATTAAACTCGTTTTGTTAGGGCGGTCACGGCCGCAGTGTTGTGTAACTATTACATATCAATAAATGTAATTGCTTGTTTCATTTAGTTGTTTTATTTAAAAGTCTTAAATCATTACCATCCTTCTCATGTGTAATCAGTATGAAATTGGTTTAAACATCAAAATTGGTATAAAAATAAATTGATATTATAAGCAATGTCGCTTAATCGAAGATATAAGAAACTGATCGCAAAAATACGCGCGTTCAATCGTATTTGACGAACGAATTGTAAATCATCTTTGCAAGGCGATGATACACAAGAAAAAGGCGGGTGGAATTGATATGCGAACCGCTCGAGCCGTTCTATCTACCCTACATTTGTTCGTTATAAATATAATTTAAAAAAAAATAGAGAATTGCGATCAAATAGCATTGGCAGACCTAAGTTATAAAATTAAACAACCTTTAAAAAACTAAGCAAGCGGGTTGAACAGAGCCACGATAGCATAGTTGGTAGCAGAGTTGGGCGTAATCAACTACTTTTTTAATCAGATTAATAATCTGATTGAAAGTAATCATGATTACTTTTAATCAGATTAAAGAGGTCGTGATTACTTTTAATCAAGATTAAACATATAATCTTTAATCTTGATTACAGTAATCAGTAATCTAAATTACATGATTATTCTTAACTAAGTTTATATGAATTATGGTTTAGAAATTTGCCATTAATTATCACAATTTGTAGGTATGCATCTAGAAATTGAGTGGTTGGCTTTATTGTACTATAAATTATACCTACTACGTAAGACGCGCGGTAAGGGTGCGGAGGACAGGGTACGATCATCGGCTATCCAATCGCCGCGTCCGCATTGTCGATAGTCGACAAGTGCACACGCGCCATTTTGTTCAGTGCGCATCAGTCAAACGAATCGAGCTCAAGGAGACGATACGAGACGACGTAATTCTTTTATCGTACGTGATCGAGTATTTTTTTAAGTTTGAAAGTATCGAGTACCAGAAAAATTACAATTCAGCAGATTTTTTGCGTAAAATAATTATCCTAAAAGCACAGTGTATGAGACTGATAAAAAAATAAAGTTCTTTTATTTTTTTACGTTCCCACTGTTGGTTTTATTAATCAATCAAATCAATCATAAAAGTAATCAAGATTACGATTACAGATTTATAATCATTAATCACCGATATGATTACATTTTTGATTAATTTCTGTAATCTGTAATCGTGATTGAAGATTACAAATTGTAGTCGTAATCCTTAATCATTAATCTGATTACTTTTTGCCCATCACTGGTTGGTAGTGCACTTGACGGCATGTCTTGGGGTTAGGGTTCGAATTCCACTAATGGAATTTCTTTTAACACTTGTCTTTCAAATAAACAATTATTTATCAAAAATACCAATTTAATCATCTTGCTCTTCTGGATCCAGCTCATCGAAATCTTTGATTTTGACATCGGCATCTTCGCCGTACTGTATGATGCCGTCTATGGTGAGCAGTATGTTGTCTATGCTTTCCTCCTCGCGGATGTTGAGCGGATAGAAGCGCACCAGGCTGAAATTCTCTATAACGTCGCCGATGGCCTCCGTGAGCTGCGCGTATTTCTGGTGCCACCGCGAGTTTGCGTTTCTCATGTCCGCTAGCAGTATGTGAGGGTCTGGGTCTAGGTAGCTGGAACAGAAATTGATAGTAATTTTAATATAAAAATTGTACTTTAAATTAATTAATTATTATTATTAATACTACTATAGTAGGGACTGTAGGGATGCCAATGGTGTACCATTGGCATCCCTACACCGAACGTGATGTATCATGTCGGGGTCACCACTGTAGAGAAGCCTGGCGGTACATCACGTCGGGGTCACCACTGTAGGGAAGCCTGTGGTAGGTAGAATGCCACATTGAGGAAGGCCAAAGTGAAGATCTTCCTCCGAGCTGGGTGGTATAGCTCGGGGACCGAGGTCCAACGGATGTTAGTTGGAAGTGCTATATATAGCGAAGGAGACGGTGAAACTTCGCTACCGCGATGCAGGCTTCCCATCCTATTTCATCGTCGTAGTATGGCGACGTCGTTGGTATGCGTTTGTGGCGCCATCTGTTGACACGGCTGAGAAGGTATTTGCTTCGTGTCGAAATAATGTGCGGCGTATGCGGTAGGTGGCGCCGCCACAAACATTTATTGAAGAAATTTGACAGTTTTGAATAGGTTGATGTGCTAAGAAATTTGTAAGAATGCTCATAACAATAATCACAAGACTACCACGAGATGGTGGTAGCTAGCTAGGTCGACACTGAACAAATAGAAAGGTCTTGTTCACTATCCCCCCTCTTGAGAGGGTGCCGCGCGGACGCAAAACTGCGAGTTTAGGCATATAGCGAGCGAGCGGCGCGTGCCAGTGGTGTGACAACGGCGCACGACATGAATACGCACGCACACTAATAACTGTACAGAGTAGGCTGGTGATTTAATTGGAGCAATGGTTAATTTAGTAAAATCATAGGCGTTTGGGTAGAAAATAATAAAAGTCTTAATATTTTCATATTCATATTTTTTTAATGAAAAATTAGACATGTCGGATTATTGTTTCATGTGCTATATTAACAAAGTTTCTGAGGAAATAAGTTTTTAGATATCATTACTTTTCGGTATTGTTCATGCAGTTTCTGGGTATTTGTTTCAAATTCCAAGATAACCATGGCATTGTGAAAGTATCAAGCTAATCTACACTAGTCCTTTTAATTAATGTATATGACCTATTCAGCGCCTAGCACAAGTGACTTAAAAACACGTAAATTTTTTTCGAAATTCTGCGCGGCACCCCCTTAACCAAACAGAGTATAATATTCAGCATTCAGTGAAGCCTACATTTTACTAACCCGGTCGATTATTTTATAAGTAAGCCTAGCGGTGTAGTGTAGGCTATATTTATATATAACCTAAATAAATTACCTTAATTATTTAAGGTTATTTATTTACTTTCAATACAGCTTAAATAGTGCTCTAAACTTACTTATCGAGCTGACTTCTCGCCGTCTTGGTGAGGAGATCCATTTTTGTTAAAATATTAACATGTGGAAGTTCCAGGTTGACCATAACACTTAACGCCGCCATTGTACCTAAAAACAATTTGACATTAGCAATGATGAGAATAGGTAGGGCTCACTTATATGACATTGTATGACATTGTAAAAAATTTAACTGGTAAATGGTGTTTTTGCAAACAATTTTTTTTTTCTCATGTGATTGTCCTTTATATTATGTGTTTTTTTTAATTTGTGATGGAAAATGTCCTTTTATGATAGGGCATTTTCCAATATTTTTGACGATGTAAGGGAGAAAAGATCTGGACACTTGCTGAGTTTCTTGCCGGTTCTTCTCAGTACAAGATCTCCCGCCCAGAGTAGACTTACGAACCGATGGCATAATGACGTTCATAAGAGCTATTTGTAGCCTAAACTGAATAAATGTTTTTGAAATTTGAAATTTGAAATTTGAAATTTGAAATTTGAAATATAATTTCTGATGAGATCTAATAAAGAGCGGGTACAACCAAATTTTTCTTAGATATTCCCAGTAAAAATCCAATGTTCCAATGACAGATAAGAAATATATACCTACCGTTCCAGCGAGCAAGTACAGGATGAGATATAGAAATGAATCTTCGATTTGTAAAAATAAAGATCAATATATAACAACCAAGATTTATATAGAATCTAATTTTAACAACTACATTTTATTCCATTTTTTAAAATTTAATGTATAGCAATATTTTGGCTAAATAAACCTGTGATTGTCGTTTTTTATACGGGTAAGCACAGTGTTTTAATCTCACCTGATGGTAAGTGATGATAAGGTCAATGGTGGAAGCACACTTCACCTAGAAAACCTCAACTACTGAGGCACTGGCTATCTTATCTCTAGCTGCCGGAACACAATGCTATTAACATTGATGTTATGGCGACATATATACTTTTACCATCTACAGTGTTTTTGGGTTAGAGGTAGCGATATTTTAAGGTCATGTTGTGCACTCAATTTTATCGAGAAAAACAGCCCCCCTATGGGGATTCATGGCCGCCATTTAAATTTTTAGAGGAGTGGGACAGCTATGGCTGATATAATAATAATAATAATAATATTTTTACTGGTGCTGCCGAAAAAAAGCAATATCTCTGGATCTGGAAGTGGTAAAGACATGAAAAAAACAGTTTCTAGCAGGTAACAATATGGCCTAACAAAGAAATAAGAAAAACTGGTAAGACAGTCTAGGGCAAATCTGAAAAAAAAAAAAATTACCGATTTCCGACCAAAAATAATCACAATTTTTTACATTTTGTAACATAGTACAAAAATCATAGGGGGCGTGTTTTTCTCGATAAAATTAAGTGTACAACATGACCTTAAAATATCGCTACCTCTAACCCAGACACACTGTATATTGCGGGTTTGATTCCTGGTCGGATCAATGTAGAAAAACGAACTTTTTCTACATTTTCTCGGGTCTGTGCGGGTCTGTGTGAACTTCCGCCACTCCGCCACCAAAGGAGGCATTTGGTAGTCGACTTTAGAGTTAGTCGACCCGAGCAGTGGAAACTGCGAGTTGTACTCTTAGTGCAACGAGAAGTGAGCGAGCTTACAGCTCCGGTAACCTGTCTGGATATTAGGTAGTGGACTATACGTGTCCACGGGGCAACTCGCTCGAGACACTAGTCTTAAAAGTATCGGATGAAGAATGCGCTTCGGTGCGTCCTGATCTGGCGTTATGCCCTGACGTAGATGGTCCTTTGTGCTTGCGCAAGGATGTCTGACACCTACTTTTTGACCTGACGGCTGGTGGGGGGTGTCAGTATGAACTTTAAAGTCGTGTGTAGTGGGTCTGTGTGGTTGTAGTACCGTCGTCGTTGTTCCTGATTTCTATAACACAAATAGTGTTATAGAAATAAATAGTGGTTCAAAACACAGAGCTGCGCTGTCAGACGCAAATCGCTGACGTTACTCGAAAAGCCGCCAGGCTTAAGGGACTGGGCTGGATATGTCTACCGCATACCGAGCGAGAGGTGGGCGCGGATCACAACAGAGTGGACCCCACATAATGCAACCAGGTAGACCATTACGAAGATGGCGGGACGAACATGATAGGTTCATGAAAGAATGGCATGATGTTGCAGGGGACCGGAAGGTGTGGAAAAAGGGTGAGGAGGCCTATGCCCAGGAGTGGGGCAATTATGGTTGATATTTTTTTTTTTAAATTGATAAAAAAAATACCAATAAAGAAAGTACCTGATAGAAACTTAGCACCGTCGATCATAAACTGCGAGTCCACCATGAAGACGACGCAGAGCCTGAAGTTCCATTGCTGCAGCAGGTCGACCAGCTTCCGCATCACTGGCAGGTGTGTGTACAGCTCTACCTGGCCGGGGCAGTCGAACAGGATGTAATCCTCATCCACGTCACCCAACTGCTCTTGCAGCCAGTCGCTGTTCTCAACTAGGGTCCTGCAGAGATATCACTGGCTGGTTTATGCAAGCGAGCTCCTTTTACTTAAGGAGCTGCTAACAATCTGTCAATCTGCATACAAGCAAAAGGGATACAATACAAATAGTGCGTAATCCACTGAATTCTAGAAAAATTCTTGAAAAACGCTGTCTAATTTATTTAAAACCTTAGATGTTTATACTTATAAAATACAGTGAAAAAATTAAATGCTTACCCAACCCAGCTAGTAATTTTTTCACTGTATTTTATTAGTATTTAATTCAGCTTCAGTGCAACAATTAGCACTTAAAATAAAAAGTAAAATTTATGCATAAATTAATTGAGAAACAGGAACACGAAAATAAGTTGGAAACTATGCAGAACTACTAACAAAGGAGGGGCAACTTACTCTATACAAAACACTAGGCCTCCGTTTGGGCCAAACTGCAGCTCCTCATCTTCCATGGCGTCGTCAAGGTGGATCAGCTCGCGGATATCTGCCAGTGGCTCATAACTGAAGTGCTCAGCAGCGGGATCCAGGTTCACCACTTCCACGATGCGCTTGGCGTCGCTTGCATGCTTCACCATTGTAGAGCAGTATGTTGACTGTAATTTGTACAGATTTGTTTATAGCTATGACACAACTAAAAAATAATAACCACTTCTGTTGTCTAGTGGTTAGATCACTGGTCTCAGATCTAGAAGACCTAGGTTCGATTACCGGCGTGGGTTTGTATTTGCTTTTGTTGGTCCTGTTTAAACCCTCCATCTTATCTAAATATGTTGTGTTATGATAACAACAATTACAGTATTCTTGTGTTCTTATAGTTAGAGATAATATAGCCAGTTCTTCAGTAGTTGAGTATTCCTTGTGAAGTGAGTTTCTACTTCGAGGAAACTTTAACTTTATCCTAGTAGCTTAATGTCATGTAAGATTAAGGCCACTCACCTGAAGAGGAATAAAAAAAGAAAGCAAATACTTAAAATTAATTGAAATCTAATCTTTAAATATGAGAATCGCTCTGTAAGTGGTTGTTTTAGAACATTATTTATTTATTTATTTATTAAATAAAATACCTAAAAAAGGTTATTATTTACTAGTTAAGAGGTTAAATAAAAAAATACAGTAGACTATTTCAGGTATCTTCTCTTAATTTTTGTGCAAACAACCACCAAACCAAACCTTTACCTTTTAGCTTTGGGGTTCGTTTTCACTCAGTTTCACTTTTGCGAACATGTCTGAGAAGTCCTAGTAAACACAGCGATGTTCTAAGAATATTTCTTTTAATATGAAATCAATGTGTATTTGAGCTATTAGCTTACCTTGCCGCTGCCCGCGGGGCCAACAACTAATTGTGCGTAACGCATTTTGTTGAAAATTAAGAAAATTCTATTTGTTTTGATAGCCGTTGTAGGTTATGTAAGCAAATATATATATATAAATTAGCATTTCTTCCCTATGTTTATTTTTCTTCTTATTCTATTTTGTGTCAATGTACAATGTTATTTAATATTTCGAAAAATCCTTTCTATGCGTTCTGTTTATTTTATAACACTTGACAACAACAACAAGCGACGGCAGCATTAGAGATGACAATTTGACATTGACAATTGACATTAATTGACAATGGAATGAGCAGACAAAGAAATCAAAGTTATTCTTCGTTGTATGAAAAACTATTTATTTTCAACAAGAAGTAACAAATACTTTTTCTTAAAAATATCAATTAATTTCTTTGCATAAACCGATATGTTATGTATTCTTACCTTTTACAATGTGAATTGTGTGTTTTACCTACTTAACTAATATTTTCTTTCGTAAATTCTACTCTTTTATTTGTTAAGCTGTGCCCTGCGGTTTCACCTGCGTTAATTAGCGACTGTTCCACTCCTATTAGTCATAGCGTGATGTAATATAGCCTATAGCCTTCCTCAATAAATGTACTATTCAACACAAAAAGAATTTTTCAATTCGAACCAGTAGTTCCTGAGATTAGCGCGTTCAAACAAACAAACAAACAAACAAACTCTTCAGCTTTATAATATTAGTATAGATTTTTTATTACTGATGACAGCATAGATAGGATCATAGGATTCACAGAGTAGGGTTGCTAACGCATCTAAGCATCTTTTATTATATTGGAAAGTGTTACCGTAATAGCGATGGCTGGCACGGTCTGACATAATCATGCACATAATTTATGACAATTATTCCAAGTTTAAAAAGTTTTTTTTATGTCAATCATAAAAATTCAACAAAAATCAAAAACAATCAAAGAACCTAATAAAGCACATAAATTAGAAATATTGAAAATAATTGAACATGCCTGCTGTTGGAATTGATTTGGGGACCACTTATTCCTGTGTGGGAGTTTGGCAACACGGTAATGTGGAAATCATCGCCAACGACATGGGCAACCGCACTACCCCGTCGTACGTTGCCTTCACAGACACGGAGCGGCTGATTGGAGACGCTGCCAAGAACCAAGTCGCTCTGAACCCGAGCAATACTATATTTGACGCCAAACGCCTAATAGGACGTAAGTTCGACGACCCCAAAATACAACAAGACTTAAAGCACTGGCCTTTTAAGGTTGTGAATGAAGGAGGGAAGCCTAAAATACAGGTCGAATACAAGGGAAAGGCCAAACGTTTCGCCCCTGAAGAGATCAGTAGTATGGTATTGATAAAAATGAAGGAAGTTGCGGAGGTTTACTTAGGAGGCAATATCAAGGACGCCGTTATTACAGTGCCAGCCTATTTCAACGATTCTCAGAGACAGGCGACTAAAGACGCTGGGGCTATCGCCGGCTTGAACGTCCTGCGGGTGATTAACGAGCCGACTGCTGCTGCTCTGGCATACGGTCTCGATAAGAATTTGAAAGGTGAAAGAAATGTACTAATTTTTGACCTCGGTGGAGGAACGTTTGATGTTTCTGTTCTTACGATTGACGAAGGATCACTCTTTGAGGTTAAGGCTACCGCTGGAGATACTCATCTCGGAGGAGAAGACTTCGATAGTAGACTTGTGAATTTCCTTGCTGATGAATTCAGTAGAAAGTACAAGAAAGATCTTAGGGCTAATCCGAAAGCACTTCGACGGCTGCGAACCGCAGCCGAACGAGCTAAACGAACCCTCTCCTCCAGCACTGAAGCCAGCATCGAAATTGACGCATTGTACGAGGGAATAGATTTCTTTTCTCGCGTGTCACGAGCACGTTTCGAAGAACTTAATGCAGACCTGTTCCGTGTGACCTTGGAACCAGTCGAAAAAGCACTAAAGGATGCTAAAATGGACAAAAGCTCTGTGCAAGATATAGTTCTAGTCGGTGGCTCAACGCGTATTCCAAAAATCCAAAGTTTACTTCAAAACTTTTTCAACGGTAAGAAGCTTAATCTGTCAATAAACCCTGATGAAGCTGTAGCGTACGGCGCTGCAGTGCAGGCGGCCATCTTGAGCGGCGAGCGCCACTCCAAGATACAAGACGTGCTGCTCGTCGACGTGACGCCGCTGTCGCTAGGCATCGAAACTGCAGGAGGAGTCATGACAAAAATTGTGGAGCGCAATGCTAAAATACCTTGCAAGCACTCTCAGACCTTCACCACGTACTCCGACAATCAGCCTACCGTTACTATCCAAGTCTACGAAGGAGAAAGAGCAATGACCAAAGACAACAATTTACTTGGCACCTTCGACCTGACGGGTATACCTCCAGCTCCGAGAAACGTCCCACAAATCGACGTGACCTTCGACATGGACGCCAACGGTATCCTGAACGTGTCAGCGAAAGAGAACAGCTCTGGCAAAAGCAAGAATATAGTGATAAAGAATGATAAAGGAAGGCTGTCTCAGGCAGAAATAGACAGGATGCTTTCTGAAGCTGAGAAGTATAAGGACGAAGATGATCGCCAAAGGGATCGGGTGGCAGCTCGTAATAAATTAGAGACTTATTTGTACGGAGTGAGGCAAGCCATCGACGAGGCTGGCGGGAAACTCGGTGATGGGGAGTGTGTCAAGGCTCGCAAGAAGTGTGATGATACTCTGAAGTGGCTGGACGCCAACACTTTGGCTACTACGGAGGAGTTTGAGAACAAGTTGCAGGAACTGAGCAGTGTGTGCACACCTCTCATGAAGAAGCTGCACGGAGTCGCCGGCGCCGGCGCGCGCCGCCAGCGGGGCGCCACCGGCGGCGACGGACCCCTTATTGAAGAAGTCGACTAAAAATTTAGTTTTTTACTGTTTTCTTTTCTATATATTTGGAGTTGGTAATAAAGGTTATGTCAGGCCCATTTTAATGACTGCAAATTATTTATACATAGATAGGGAGGAAGGGTTCTTAAAGGAGGTGCCGCGCGGAATTTCGAAAATTTACGTTTTTTTAAGTCGCTGGTGCTAGGCGCTGAATAGGTCATATACATTAAAAGGATTGTAGGTTAGCTTGATCCTTTCACAAGGCCATGGTTGTCTTGGAATTTGAAACAAATACCCAGAAACTGCATAAACAATACGTAAAAGTAATGATATCTAAAAACTTATTTCTTCAGAAAATTTGTAAATAAAGCACAAATGATCCGACATCAAAATGTTTGTATTGATATTCCGCAGGCCACTGTTGTCTTATTTTTCAATTAAAAAATATGAATATGAAAATATTAAGACTTATAATATTTTTTACCCAAACGCCTATGTTTTTACGAAAGTAAACTTTGCTGTAATTAAATCACCAGCCTACTCTGTACAGATATTAGTGTGCGTGCGTATTCGTAGTCGTGCGCCGTTGTCACACCACTGCCACGCGCTCGCTATCATAAAGAAACTTGAAACTCGCAGTTTTGCGGCCGCGCTGCACCCCCTTAAGGTGGTCAATTGGTCATACAGTTACCATATCGAATTGCCCTGCCCCTGATCTAGGGTTCAGTTATCCTGTATTATTCTATTTTCTATTGTTTTCTAAACTAATTATATTATTTAGTACTTTTACTTTCTTGCCTGCCAGTCATCGGCGTGGAGCTTGCGCAAGGAGGTGGAGCAGTAGGAGGCTCCTATTCTTTGGGTGCTCGGTGCTTGCGCCAGCTTAGTATTGTTCTTACGTTCTTCGGAAAGCACGTTTAGTCTTTGGTCCCAGTTGTTTTCGTGAGATGGCGTCGTTAAAACCAGCCAGGTTGGTGGGTTCTAAATCCGATCTCTCTATGTGATATTGTCCATGTAGGAAGGCTGATAATGATGAATATTAATCTATTTGAATTTTAAAATTGTGTTTTAGCGCTGAGATATGCGCTTATTGACCGGCAGTCGTCCATTTTTATATTTTTTTATAAAAGCGATTTGTACCTGGATCGTATAAAGACGATACTTACCGTACCTAGTTCTCGACTATCGTAGCATAGATGACAATAGGAAGCAGGTTGTCACTACACTTATTATATTTAACGCTTTTTACGCTATTTTTTGCAATGGGGTCCAGGAGGCTTACCACAAGCTCTTATAGCAGTATTATTGCAGTTGTGAAAGCGAGACGCGTGTAGCGGCGAATATACTCGCGTCTCTTTTCCTCAACTGCAATAATACTGCTATAAGAGCTCATAGTAGGGGCACTGTTTATTAAAAGCACACAGTGATTAGCAATTTGTTTATTTTTAATTTAATAACTTTAGAAATTGTTCGGAAAGAAGACAATGTTTCAGCATCGTTATTATTATGATATGAACAATAATAATTACCGCTATAATATTTTAATACTATTCATTACAATAATGGAAATAACGTATCATAATTGTCTATGTCGCTACATATATCTATTTACACCAGATCTACTGCAACATTCAACGTAATAACAATCAAATACAAGATGGCGTAAGTAGGGAGTCCTCGAATATTGTGGCATATTAAAAAAAATCTATTATAATAAAACCTTGTATAAATCTACATATAAAATCGTATAAATAAAAAACATATAAATCTACATACATTTTGATTTGATTATAAAGAGAGCTGATGGACCTCTACTTTGAAAGTGATCAGGGAGTTTGTTATTTATGGATATTCTGATAATTGGGTATATTTGTACTTGGATATACCTACTATTAATTAATTTGACAAGAAACCAAATAAATCTAATAAAGATGTATTTTGAAATGAGCAGTCTAAAGTATTGAGCTAAATTAATAGTTTATTGATTTGAATGTGGTATGAACTAATCCCATAAACATATTCAAAATGGATTATTTTATAGTTAGTTACTTAGATGAATGTATGGAGCAGGAGGAAAAAGATTTAGAATGACACAATATTCAAGGCACAGTATCCTAGACAACAATATATTATATATAATTTTAATAAATACTTTAAAAGCAAAAGCTATGAAATAAAGTGTTAAAATAATTTTGGAAAGCTTTCACATTATATCGAAAATATATTGAAAAAGTAAACTTCTTGTAACGGTTAGAAATTTAAAATGAACGTTCTGTCAAACAGCCTAAATATTTATTTTAATATTGACTATTACACGCTATTCTTAATTTAACTTACTTGTGTATATAAACACCGATATGTATGAAGTTTGGTATTTCTAAAACTGTATATATAGAAAGAGCGTGTTCTCATGAATTTTTTATTTAAAACTTTCCAAACTGCCATATTTTTATTGATTTTCGAAATACTTTTGGGCCTAAAAACTATTAATTATTTGAGTTAATCTTCGTTACATTTCCTTCGATACATTTTTAGAATGATAATAATTTTGATTATCCATGAAATACTTCCACCCTTTAAAAAGTTTAAATTTTGGGTTTGCCTATTTTGCCTACTAGGTTAGGTTACCGTAACTACCTAATGTGGTAATGCCCTTATTATATACACTAGTTACTGGATTTACCTATTTACATTGTGATGCAAGGAGTAT
>CAUJAO010000457.1:0-25189 GCA_963082485.1 Eudonia mercurella
ATCAAAAAGTTAGCTTGAGATTTGTAGATTCTTTCAAATTTTTACCATGCAGCTTAGATCAACTAGCCAAAATCTTAAAAGACGAACAATTTCGTGAACTCAAAAACAACTTTCCTGCGAAGGAAGATTTCAATCGTCTTCGGAAAAAGGGTGTTTACCCTTATGAGTTCATGACTTCATATGACTGTCTTAATTTAACCACCTTACCTAATCAAGATCAGTTCTATAGTTCACTTACCGATACAGCAATTTCAAATGATGACTATAATCGTGCTAAAGATGTTTGGCAACACTTTGGTTGTCAAAACATGTTGGATTATTCTAACCTGTATCTCAAAACTGATGTTTTGTTGTTAGCTGATGTATTTGAAAATTTCCGCGATCTATGTTTTACAACTTATGGTTTGGATCCTAGTCATTATTATACAGCACCGGGGTTGAGTTGGGATGCCATGCTTAAACAAACAAAAATAAAATTAGAGTTATTAACAGATATTGATCAGATAGCTTTTATCAAATCGGGGATCCGAGGGGGTATATCTCAATGTAGCAATCGACATGCTAAGGCCAATAACCCCTTTTTAGATGATTTTGATGAGAATGAGCCTACATCTTATTTAGCTTATTTTGATGCAAACAATCTATATGGTTGGGCTATGTCACAGTACCTTCCTGAAGGAGGTTTTGAGTGGGTGAGTCCGGAGACAAACTATGAGGTTTCTGACACATCTCCATATGGCTTCATATTAGAAGTAGATTTGGAATATCCTGCAGAACTTCATGATTTGCATTCAGACTTGCCATTATGCCCCGAAAATATATACGCAGGGGGATCAGAAGAAAAAAAGCTTATTCCAAATTTAAATAATAAACAAAAATATGTAATTCACTATATAAACCTAAAACAATGTCTTAAGTTGGGTCTTAAATTAACTAAAATTCATAGAATATTGAAGTTTACACAGAGTCCTTGGTTAAAAAAATACATAGATTTGAACACTGAGCAACGAAAAAAAGCAGATTCAGACTTTGAAAAAGATTTTTATAAACTAATGAATAATTCTGTTTTTGGTAAAACCATGGAAAACGTAGAAAAAAGAGTGAACGTAAAATTACTAACTCACTGGGAAAATCGCGGTAAAACTTTGGGTGTCCAAGACCTAATTGCCAAACCTGAATTTCAAAGCATTTCAGTTTTTTCAGAAAACTTGGTAGCGGTACAGTTGAAAAAAACTAAAGTTTGCTATGATAAACCAATTTATTTAGGCTTATCTATTTTAGACATATCAAAAACTCTCATGTATGATTTTCACTACGAATACATGTTAAAAAAATTTAACAACAAAATCAAATTATTGTACACAGACACCGATAGCTTCATATATCAAATATTTACTAATAATTTCTATGAAGATATTAGAAACGACATAGATACACGATTCGATACATCTAACTATTCTGTTGATAATATCCACCAGTATCCACAAGTTAACAAAAAGAAATTAGGATTTTTTAAAGACGAAAATAATGGTGAAATTGTTAAAGAGTTTGTAGGGTTAAGATCAAAAATGTATGCAATTGAAACGAAAACAAAATTAACAACGAAAGCTAAGGGTGTTAATAAAAGCGTCACGCAAAGGATGTCAATGAAAAATTACAAATCTTGTCTTTTCAATAGAAACATTCAATACAACACTATGTACAGATTTCGATCAATTAAGCATATAATTTTCACACAGCAAATCAATAAAATATCATTGTCTTATAATGACACCAAGAGATATATCTTACCTAATAAAGTAGACACATTAGCATGGGGTCATTATAAATTGCGGTTGCCGATGTAAAAATGTTGTATCTAGATATAAATAATTTTAATGATATTCAGGTTTTATTGTATTGTATTTATTTGTAAGATCAAGCTCATTTTAAATTGTAAATTAACTGTAAATAAATTGTAGATAGTAACAGTAAGTTTTAATTTTAAGTGTATTAGCTCATTATAAATTGTAAATTAAATGTAAATAAATTTTAGATAGTAAGAGCAAGTTTTAATTTTAAGTTTATTAGCTGTTATAGTGTAGATTTATTAATGAATTTAAAAAAATAAAAGGACTGATTGTCTTTTGATGAAATGCAACCATTTGTTTTGTGTATATGGTATTAAATTATAAATTATTCAAAAAATTTAACAAAAAAAAAAATGTTTTATTTTCTAACTATTATCAATTTTTTGATCATACTTCTACATCACTTCGATCAGAGTAGACGTTTTGGTCTGGTTAATAATCATGTTTCATTTTGAACATCCATTCACCGCAATTGTTGCTGGTCCAAGTGGTTGTGGTAAATCGAACTTTGTGTGTGAATTCCTGAAAAATATAAATCAACTATGTAATACAGAGTTTAAAAATGTCTTGTGGTGTTATGATGAAATGCAACCTTTGTACAACCTAAGTGATGTTACTTATTATCAGGGAATTCCTGATTTAAACATGTTCGATGGTAAAGATTCCCAACTTATAATAATTGATGATCTGATGAGAGAGTGTGATGGTCGGGTAGTTGATATCTTTACTAAGGGAAGTCACCACCGAAATTTAAGTGTATTTTACATAACTCAAAACTTGTTTCATCAGGGTAAAGGTCAACGTGATATTTCCTTGAACTCAAGTTACATAATATATTTCAAAAATCCTCGAGATAGAACACAAATTCGTTTTTTAAGTCGTCAAATTTCACCTGAGAACTCAAAACTGGTTGAAGAGGCTTATAGAGATGCTACTAATAAACCATATGGTTATTTAATGATTGACCTCAAACAAAACACTGATGATGTGTATCGGTTCAAAACAAATATATTTCCGAATGAATATACCGTTTGTTATGTATCTAAGAAGGGGTATAAATACAGTGGTAGCCAACATAAAAACTTCATTCCATAATTATGATACCAAGAGTTACTACGCATACAAACTTTTTAAAAGCATTACATGTGCTTAAACCAAAGTTTCGAAAGGCATTATTAAAATCTTGTAACCAAGAAGAACTACATTGCATTTGTGAGTGCATTCACAACGTTCTTCAAGGAAAAATAACAATTCCTACAAAAGAAAAAAATAAACTAGAAAAATATAAACATATTCTAAGAAAGCTTATTTCGAAAGGAGCAAATAGAACGAGAAAAAACATTATCATACAAAAAGGTGGTGCATTCTTACCGATTATCTTGGGAGCCGTATTGAGTGCATTATTAGGATCAGTCACCAAATAACCACTATGGAAAATGCCAAAAAAATGATATTAATTGAACCCGAAATAATAGAAAAATTAAAAAATGATAACACAAACAGAAACGTGAACAATTTATCACGACTCGACGAAGAAATGAATCATGTTTTAAAAAAGAAAATAGATGATCGAGAAAAATGGCCCCTATATTTACAAACACTACAAAGATATTTGTATTTTATTGGCAAAGATCGAAAGCCTTTAGAAATACCCATAATATCGTTTGATGAAACAGAAATTATAAAAAAAGAAAGCCGTGAGGATCGCCCTCCAGAAGCAATACAAGACTCCTCGAAGATAGTCGAATCCAACGCTGGAGATAAAGAAATTAATTATTCTAAAAGTCTTTTAATAAACCTTTTACCCAAGACATACAAAGCAAAAGGTGAGCTCTTAATAGATTTATTATTAAAAAATAAACAAAAAATTTATTGGGATGATAAAGGAACAGTTTACATCGATGACAAGAAAATTTATAAAAGCAACATAGTTGATTTACTCAACGATGTTATAAGACCGTTAAAAAATTCTTCACCAAACGGGTGGTTAGAATTTTCTAAGGCATTAAAGGAATTAAGAGTACCTTTGACTTACATCGGTAATCCAAGAAGAGCAACTTGCATCAATGTTATGTCTAATACTCCGAATTTTGGAAATCGATTTGAATCTAACGTAGAAAAAGATCACGAATATTCTACACCACCTTCAAGTACCATAACGCGTAAAGAAAAAGTCAAAAAGAAAATAGAATGGGAGAAATGGACTCCATATTAGAAATTAACGATATTTACTATGACATTTCTCATCCTGCTGGATATGGAAGTTTAAATCAAATAACAGATGTTATGAAAAATCGAATGACTAGAAAAGAAGTAAAAAATTGGTTAGAATCTCAAGAAACTTACACTCTACATAAACCTGTTCAACGACGGTTTCCTAGAAATAAATACATTTTATCTAATTTTAATGAACTTTGGCAAGTCGATTTAAGTGATATGCGATCTTATAGTGAATATAATGATGGTTTTAATTATATTTTGTGTATCATTGACGTGTTCAGTAAATATGCGTTTGCAAGAGCAATGAGAAAGAAAAATTCTGTTACAGTGAAAAAATGTCTTGCAAGTATATTATCTGAAGCAAAGGCGACTCCCACACATTTGCAATCAGACAAAGGGACTGAGTTTATTTCAAAAGATGTTCAAATGTTTTTAAAAACTTATAACATAAATTATTACACAACTAATAACCCTGATATTAAAGCAAGTATAGTCGAAAGATTCCAAAGAACTTTGAAGACTAAAATGTGGCGCTACTTTACACATAATAATACTTATCGTTACATTGATATCTTAGACAATTTGCTATATTCCTATAATCACAGTTTTCATAGAAGTATAAAAATGAGGCCTTGTGATGTTAATTCAAGTAATATTATGACTGTGTGGCGGAATTTGTATAGTGATAGTGATAGTACAAAATTATCTAAATCACACAAACCAAAATTTAGTATTGGTGATTACGTTAGAATCACAAAATATAAACACATATTCCAAAAAGGTTATGAAACTAATTGGAGTGATGAAATCTTTGTTATTACATCGATTATAGATAGGTCACCTTGGGTGGTATACACCCTTAAAGATTTACAAAATGAAACGATTACTGGAACTTTCTATGAAAAGGAATTGCAGAAGGTTAGTCATGATTCCTCTTCGAAGTATAAAATAGATAAAATACTGAGTACTCGATACTCTGGTCTCAGAAAGGAATTGTTGGTCAAATGGAAAGGTTATCCGAATAAGTTTAATAGTTGGATATTAGCTTCAAGTCTTGAGAAAATATGACGAGTGATAGTTTTTATTTAACGTTACCAAGTAACAGTTCAATGTCATATTTTCCTGAAAACAGAACCACCAACTTCTGTACAAAATTACCGAAGTCGATTAAATTAGAAGGAGAATGGTATGTTGGCATAGTAGAGTTTCAATATCCCTGTACCATGTTTACTGTTCAAGATCATGAAAATATTGTGTACGTTACCAAAAGAATGCAAGTTCCGGGTGATGAAGGAAATGAGTCGGTGGTGACATACAAAACTCATATACCAGCATCCAGTTACGAAAACATTGAAGATGTTTTAACAGCATGTAACTCCAGAGAAGCTTTTATATTACGTTATGACAAGATATCGAAATACATTACTCTCACTAATGAAGATAATAAAATTATTTCTTTACAATTTTCACCAAAGTTAAGTCTTCAACTTGGATTTGATCCAAATACTAATGTGGTTACTAAAAGAGTCAGTAAATTTCCTGCTAATTTATATTTAGGATTACCATCACAGTTATATGTGTACTGTGATATTATCGAACCCCAGATGGTTGGTGATGTCATGTGTTCATTATTAAGAATCATACCATTGGATCCAGCTAAATATACGTATGGATCAAATAAAATGCACATCTTCTCACCTCCACATTATGTATCTGTTATGCGAAGAGAGTTCGATACAATAGAAGTAGATATAAGAACGAACACAGGAGAAAACGTACCATTTCAATTTGGAACGGCTTGTGTTAAACTACACTTTAAGCGGAAATAATAATGTATCCGAAATACAATAATATCTGCCCTTATGAACATTACTATACGCATCAAGCCGGTTCCGGAGTTGGTGTGATTTATAAGGGCACAGCACATCAACGTGGACACGGTATTGGAAGCTTCTTAGGTGGACTATTCCGTTCAGTATTACCTTTATTGTCGAGTGGGGCTAAAGTTATCGGTAAAGAAGCATTAAATGCTGGTGTAGGACTTTTATCCGACATGGTACACACAAGGCCGCTTAATGAATCCGTAAGAAATCGTGTTAAGGAAGCAACTTCAAATTTAAAAAGGAAATCAGATGAAAAGATAGATCAAGTCATGAGTGGTTCGGGATATAAAAGTAAAAGACAACAGTTACAAAGTATCAGTCAGTCGCAGCAATCAAAACGGAGAGCATTGAAAAAAACGAAGAAGAAGAACAATAATTTAAAAACTAACGACATATTTTCAGTGTAAAAAAAAAAAAAAAAAAAAAAAAATAATAATAATAATAATAATAATAATTGTAATAATGTCTTTTTTGCATAATCATTCATGTGAATGTGTTAAGTCCGAGTTGGATTTATTTGCATTACCGTCAACTCAGACTAGTATTGAAAGTGGTCAGTGGGTTCACTACAAACCAATTTCATCGCTTAGTGATGATGGACCAATCGAATTTCAGATTCCTGGAAGTGGTGATGACTACATAGATTTATCACACACTTTGATACACATAAAAGCAAAAATTCTAAATCAGGATTTAACACCTCTGACAGCAACAACTACTGTGGCTCCGGTTAATAATTGGCTACACTCACTCTTTAGCCAGTTAGATGTTTATTTAAATCAAAAACTGATAACACCTCCAAACAATACTTATGGCTATCGAGCTTACATTGAAACACTACTAAATTATGCTCCATCAGCAAAACAATCACACCTAACATGTGGACTCTGGTATGAAGACACATCAGAAAAAATGAATTCAACTGATGAGTCAAATAAAGGATTTACTATTAGACAAAAATTGGTAAAGGAAAGTAAAGAGGTCGAAATGATAGGACATTTACATGGAGACATATTCAACCAAGAAAAGTTTTTAATTAATGGTGTTGAAATGTGTGTGAAATTAGTACGTTCTCGAGATACATTTAATTTAATGTGTTCGTCTAATGATGTAAAATTAAAAGTTTCCATTATTGATGCCACACTTATGATTCGAAAAGCTCGTGTAAACCCTACTGTTCTGCTTGCCCATCAAAAGGTTTTATTATCAACCTCAGCTAAATATCCTATTACTAGGGCTGAAGTAAAAGTTCTAACCATTCCAGCAGGTATTCAGGGAAAAACTCTTGATAATATTTTCCTTGGTCAAGTACCAAAGAGATGTATAGTAGGATTTGTAGATAATACAGCGTTTAATGGATGTCTTACAAAAAATCCTTTTGATTTCGATCATTATGGTATTAGTTCTTTTTGTTTATACATCGATGGAACACAGATTCCTTCCAAAGCTCTACAACCTGTTTTTAGCAACAACTTGTTTACATCAACTTATCATACTTTGTTCTCTGGAACAGGAATTCATTTCCTAAATGAGGGTAACGGTATTTCTAGAGCTGATTACGCTAATGGATACTGTCTAATGGCGTTTGACTTAACTCCAGATTTATCTGCCAATTCAACAGCTCATTGGAATCTTATTCGACATGGAAGTGTTCGGTTAGAAGTTAGATTTGAGACAGCTCTAACACAAACTGTTAATTGTATTGTTTATGCTGAGTTTGATAACATTATAGAAATAGATAAAAATAGGAACATAAGTGTAGATTTTAGTAGTTAAGTCCTAATTGTGTATGAAGACACATGTTTTCATGTTATTATGAATACCTTAGAAATAACAAAATGTTTAAAAAAATTGTGTCATTTGCTGGAATTCAATGTTTATGCGGCTAATCGCATTCCTATACATGTTACACAACCTTTCTATATGATTAGTAATCTTGATCCTGATACTAGACCTGGATCACATTGGATAGCATTATATATCAACAATAAAGGAGTTGGCGAATACTTTGATACTTTTGGTCGTAAACCTGAAAGTTATCATTTATCATTTTTAAGGAAAAACACCAATAGATGGATTTATAATCATAAAGTTATTCAAAGTGTATTTTCGTCTGTTTGTGGTGAATATTGTTTACTTTATTTGTATTTCAAACTTAGAGGTATGTGTATGACAGATTTTATTGATATGTTTACTGATGATACTTTTCAAAATGATATAATGTTAAAGCAAATGTTTAAGACTTTCATAGTTTAAAGGTAAGCAAAAAATTTGTAAGTAAAAAAATGAAATAAAACTGTACACAAAAAAAAAAAAAAAATGCCTTTTACTTTAATCCCCTACCACAGAAAAAAAAAAACCTATATGTCATAGACTCATAGCATTAGGAATTCAAAGTTAAGTCATAACAAATATTTAAGTAATAGTAGCTATGTTAAGTTAAATAATAAATATGATAGAAAAAATATATTTGTAGTTCGATTAAAACTCAATTTCATTCTGCTGCATCTAGTTCAAAGTCAGTAAAACAGGGAAGCATAAGTATGAAAAATAAAATAACCATGTAAATAACACAAAGAATCAGTTTATTGATAATAATATAAAAATCAAAATAAATTAAACTTAGACATGTTATTATCATAATACCATTTTCTAATACACACAGCATTATTTAATGCACAGTTTATTTTATGATTTACACAACTAAAGTCCGTTTTATTTTTACAAAATTTACTTTGTAACATTGAAAAATTAGGACATCCCTTTTCACCAATATCGATTACCACACAGTTTGCACATAAATCTTTGATCCACTTAATTTTTTCAAAACCCTTTGCAATAACTTTTTTATTCTTCAGATGAGGTATGATAACACGATGAAACTCCTTGTAGTCTATGTAGCCCTCACACCAGCTAATTCCTCGGTTTCTTTCTAACCATCTGACTCGTTTCTTTTCTACTTCTGTGAGATGATGAAATGAATATGGTGGCTTTACCAAAAAAGTTTGTGTATGTTCCTGGCTCGCAATGGCTACTTCTTTTACAATAAAATTGTTATTTATATCTTTAAATCCTTGAACATCCACTATAAGTGTATCTACGTTCATGATATCTTCTTTACGATGTTACTTAGTGGTTTGTATTCAACAATGCAATCGTTGAGAATAAGACAGTATGCTGTAGTCTTATCTGGTAAATAGGAACTGTTTTCAGATTATCTGTTTGTCTGCAGCAGTCAACTACAAACAGAGGTGCTATATCTTTAAATTATTTCTATGTTAGCAACGGTTCTCCGTTTTGTGAATGGTTGAAGCACGACTTCGTAAGAACACAATAATGCGCATGCGTTTTATATTAGTTGAGATCCTTAGAAATGTTTCTTGCAACAACGTGCCTAAACGACCAAATACATTAAGATATCGGAAAGTAATGTCAATTCATCATCAACAGCCTATAAACGTCCCACTGCTGGGCACAGGCCTCCCATGTGAACAATAGCACGTGGGGATATTGAGCCATAACCCACCACGCTGGCCCAATGCGGGTTGGTGGGTTTTAACGACTGCCATCTTACGACATCAACCGGGACCAACGGCTTAACGTGCCTTCCGAAGCACGGAGGAGCTCGAGATGTTTTTTAATTGGTCACCCATCAGGCGACCCGGCATTGCGAAAGTTGCTTAGCGGGCAAGATCGCAAGCCGAACGCGCTAGCCGCTGCGCCATCGAGCTCCTCAATGTCAATTGTTAACGAACAATGGAGGTGATTAGATAATGAGAAAGAATTGTGGACGGTCCGACGGTGTAATCGCCAAAACACAGCGATAGTTAACAATAGAGGCAATTAGATAAGGAGCAAGGGTCGTCTTATTGTTAACAATAGAGGTAATTAGATAACGAAGAAGGACCATCCGTGAGTAACGTAACTCGGAAACGGCAAGAGATATCGCTCTGGGACCCAGCGCAATCGATTCAAATGGGGGGGTTTTCCTTTTTTTTTTTTTTTTTTTTTTTTTTTTTTTTTTTTTTTTTTTTTTAGGTTTGGTCGACCCTTGAAACGACTTTTCGATGATTCATTGAGCCAGAACCCGCGAATATGACTTTCCATACAAGTGAGCCAGAACCCGCGAATACACACTACTCATGGATATTCATAATAATTATTTTGTTACAGGTATGTTAATTGGTGGCATTCCATCTACTAGAATTGAGTATGGATGACCTTGACTTGGTATGTTTTTACTAAAGTGATTTATTACATATTATTATTTATTTTAGCTGTGTATTAAATTGCAAAAATCTACAGTACGTACTTCTAATATATTATTTATGCCAGAACTCGTTACTTGTTACTCCAAACCACAAAGCACAAAATCTTTAACTGTGTAGAGTTGAATATTTCCAATAATCAACAATAATGCATTTTTTTCTGTGATAATACTAACAAAAATTTTCGCTGCATCATCAAAAGAGTTTCCTTTTTGTGATCCTTCGAATGCTCCCGAACCCACTCCAAAACAAGGATGCGTCAGCGGTCTCCAAATCCGTGCTCTATCTAACTAAACACGTCTTGGCTCTTAAGCGTACGCATACCACCATACCTACCTACCCTTCCTCCCATTGGTTAAGTATCTGATGAGCACTTTAACCGCCTGTGTAGTCAGTTTTCATCACACCGATTCAAACCTGGAGGAGCTGGGTTCATATCCCAGCATAGGTGCATTGCATTCGTTCCATCCGTCTGTCCGCCACAGTTGTTTTAATCGTTGACGATTCGTCATTTATGGCGCCATGGTCTATGGTAATAAATAGCACAGGGAATAGAATAATATATTAATGAATAACAAACTACTTTGAGATTTAATGATTCGAGCTTAATAAGCTTTAAATATTTATGGTTCATAATAATAACAATAAAATTAAACTAAAACATAAATCGTTAAGTTATGAAAATAATAATAATAATGTAGGTATTACCACAGAATACATAATAGTACAGTATTACTGTGATTCCGGAATTGATGACTACGCGCGAGTCTGGCGAGATGGTGGGGCCATAGCTTGGGGTTATTAGACGACAGACTCTCGATTTACATACACTGGACACGTATCTTATACGGTGTCTGGTATTCTGGTGGCCAACTGGGTAGATTGTGCAGCATTAGCCTAGCCTAGCTAGTGTGCTGTAAAGAAATGATTTTACCAACGGAAACATCACCAAGTGCTTTTCTCTTAAATATCTTACTTACCTCGACTTGATCTCTAGGTTAGTTATTATTATTTTATGGATAAATTGCGTGACAGATCCATTCACTAATAAGGCAAGCAATGAAAAACAGTTTAAATTTCAAGCAGTTCAAAGATTTCCTAATTTAAATTATAAGTCTGCCTGCCATCGTAATCTGATCTCTTGCTCGGAGACCACATATCGTCGTTCCATACGGTGCCACAGCAATCTGTCAAACGGGACAGATACGCAATGCCGTCCGAGACTATTTTAGCTGTTTATTATAAAGACACTTGCGGTAATCAACTCCCATAACGAGGCAAATCGCGCCGCCGATCGTGAAACGGAGCTGATTGCCGGAGTGGCTCGCAGTGAAAGGCCTAATGTAAGCTCGCGCTGCACCCGACACGTGTCGGCATTATTAGCTTTCTATTTTTTGCGCAAAGCCAATTTCAGGAGATGATGGATGCTGCAGGCGCTAGGCGCACGCCGCGCGTAGAAAGCGATCGCAGGCGCCCGCGCCGATGCGGTGATAAGCTAATTGTTGGCGCTCCGCTGACAATGTAGTGAAGGTGTTTATTGCTTCAGCAGTAGACACATACTTTGGAATTTCTAGAATTGCTTCAAGAACCAATAGCGAAAACTGCCTTTCAAATAACAGAACCGATATTAGACAGCAAGGTTGATCGATAGCCTCCAGTCTGTATTCACAAATTCTGTGATTTCTATGATTGCTTTGGTCGTTTGACAAGTTAATGGTGTGACTGAATAAATATACTTCTCGCGTCTCGGAGCGGTTGATGGATTTACGAGTACGATATGTCCATCGGAAGGCCGCGGCTCCTCGGCTCGGCGGCGGCGGGCGAAGCAAGCGTCGCGCTCCGAACCGCGGCCGCGCGGTTCCCGGCAGGGCCTGTGGTGTGGACATCCGCGCTTTCTATGCAGCAGGTGAAAGCAGATCTCCGCGCTGCACCCGGCATTATTTAATTATAGCGCGCGCGGAGTAATGCGAGCCTTACCGCAGTAATTTATCACCCGACATTGATTTACGGCCGAGCAATCAGAAGACATTTAGTGTAACCCGACACCGCAAATGAACGGCCATATTAGCGAGGGCTTCGTCTTCATTTTTGTTCGCCAAGAAAAACTCTAGCTCAGAAATCTATATTAGTGTTGAAAATGCTGGTCGGAATTCCGAGGAGTGCGGCGCGCAATGCGGAACCCGCCCAGGGATCGGAAGCGTGCTGCGATGGGACGCCGCGCACTTGACGAGGCAGCTAACGAAGGCAGAGCAGCGAACCTGAATACCGAACTTTGAAATACCCCTTAAATTGACATATATCCGTTAGTTTGATTGTCAAATTTTGTTTGATTTAGTAATAAATGAATTTTTATGGGCGTGTCTAATTACTCGTAAGATGTTTGAATGTTTTCTTAAATGTATCCGGCTTGGGACAATTGAGTGATGCTTAAACTTTAAGTCGAACCAAGTTGTATCGTGCCGTGTGCCGGGCACCTAATGACCAAAGGCCGATGCGTTGTGTGATGCTGTAGCCGCTCTTCTATTTGTTATCAGTCAGCGGGCTCGTCGCTCGGCGTTAGACAAAGCGGCGCTTTCTAACCTGTTGTTAATCTCTGGTAGGTCCCCGAACAAAAAGTGATAATTTATCTAAATCATAGAGCCGCGGATAGAAAGTATCGTGATTGACACCGTAATTTGTCACAAACGTACGCCGCGCGTGATTGATGGCGGGCTCCGGCGCCGAATGTCGCGCGACCTTCGCTCACCGCGAGGGCTGACTCATTTACAATTCTTACCAGGGTTTCTATAACCGAATACTATCGTACATTGACTCTGCGACTCTGCTAATAATGATTCTGGTTTCGAAGGCATTTCCGATATATTACGTGCGGTAGGTACCTTTCCTCTCACGCTATTTGGGCGATGTCGTGAGCGTGACTCCATTTAAACGGCGGCGCGCCTGTCTGGTCCAGCCGACCATTCGCTCCGTAAGCTGTTGCCTTTATATCGCACAGTGAAAACACGGAGCGGGCGAAAGCCGCCTCGCTTCGCTACTAATTGTGGTAATATCGAAACAAAAGAGTTAAGTGCGTCTTACTTAATTGCCCGCCTGACGCGCGGGTCACGAACGGCGTCCATGTTGTGCTCTATGTCAGATGGTATCTCAATGTACTTCTGTCAATCGCCTTAGCGGATGCCCAACCTAATAGTGATTCCCCGTATGCGCTATTAATTGGGAGCTCATTTGGAAAGTGACTACGTTTGGGTTAGGGTAGGGATCTTGAGGGTGATTTGCGAAGATCTTGCTATTGTGGATTTCTTTTACTTCGGCGAAAAAACGGTGCGGCGGCACCGCGCTGTAATGTTCTAGGAGACGTTGTTAATAATACCAATAATATTATGCATGGTTTGCTCGTCCTTTCTTAACGATAATAAGAATCAACAAATTAAAGTGGTTTTTTGCAGTGTAGTAGTTAAAGAATCCGAGATTGCCATTAGCCAATTATATCCCGGTCAAATTCAATGCGCCAGGGGCACGCGATAGCGACAGACTTCGCCCTGTTCAAAATTTGTTCACGCGGACGCTAGTTTATGAGAAGAAATACAAAGTAGCCGTAAATAAACAGCGGTCGCAGGTATACCTACTCTTGTTTATTATTGCAAAAAATAATGAAAAGAAAATGGTGTACAAAACAACTGTCTAATCAGATCTACTTGCGGAGGTCATTTCGTGTGCAATACTTTGTGTGTTGCAAAACTATATGTGCCGGAGACCTTCAGAAGTGGAGCACGTTTGAGCGCGGGGACCAGAGGCGGCGGCGCGGCGGCGCGGCGGCGCTGCGGGCCCGACGCGTGCGAAATGTGTTTACCGGCCCCTCGGGACTACATCCAACCGTTCTATTTCTTTCAATGCCTAGTTGATGTATCTGTATTCTGTACCAATGAAATGACTTGCCTGGTGGCTTCTGCCCAGAATGGCGACCACCCACACTTTGCCTATTTTGCCACTTAGCTTTACATTGTTGTGTTCCCATTTGAAGGGTACTAGATCTCTCTTTATAGGTAAGTACTACTATTTAGGATCGACAATGCGCTCATATAAATTGGTCTATGGGTTGCAATGATAGCTTTTTATCAGGCGGGCCGTGTGCTCGTATTCCGGCTCGGTAACAAAAAATGTAGAGTGTGGAAACATATTATGTATAGGTAAGTAGGTATTCCTGTTGCCAAACTCTGCATAGTGGAATTGCTTTGCCACTGCTCGTTAGACTTGCTTTGCATTACAATCAATGTTATTTGATATAAAAAAAATCTATTGTTCAGGAATTTCCTTACGCTGTCGTTTTGATTGGCTGGTAGTTTACGATTATTTTATACGTTTTCTGCCAGTCTTATTAACGAGGCGGATTTGGTTATTATTGTTATCGAATTGGCTGTTTAATCAGTGTTGTCCAAATGAGTCACAGCTGTACCTGTTGCGTGAAGCAGCGCTCCGTGTGATAATGAGGTGTCAGTAACCGGCGTGTTTTGTGTTGTTACGCGGCGTGACTCACGCGCGCCATAGACGCCTTTTTATTTAGAGTTTTTGCGCGGCTCTTGCGCAGAGATCGATGCGCGGTGCTTCGATCGCACTGATTATTTCAAATTAACTTCTTGCTGCCGGGAATCTTCAAATTGAGTAATCATCAGCAACTCTACTCGTTTAGAGCTCACCCGTCGTGTCGCACACCACCACCGCTGTGTACTTCTTACCGTTTATCTAATTGAACTATTGATTGTAGGTACTTTTACGTTATCTGATTTTTGTGTGTGGGTTGCGTCCACGCTATTAGCTATGTTTAGACTGCCTTCCAACAAATGGTTATACCAGGACGCAATGTTTACTTTTTCTGCACGAACGAAGTAGAGTTGACTGCAAAATAGCTGAAATTTTTAATCTTCGTCTATTTAACCTGCGATGTTAGTAGGTAGGTATTATAGTTGGAATGCAGGAAGTCTAGTGTGCTGGGGATGCGGATTCCTGAAAGTGTTATAAATCGGGTCAGGTGCGCGCGCGGCGCTCGCTCGCGTCCGCAGCCGGCGTCTGCGCACTAATCCCGTCCTTAATTAACACGGAGCACATGTCGTTAGTACCTACTACCTAACTATTCGCATTCATTTCGCACAGGACATTCCACGGTAACCATACGGTCTAATGACAAACATTTTGTGGAGTTACCTATAATGTGACGAGTGTGCCTCAGTAGTTTAGGATTCCGGCTGGTGAAGTGCGTTTTCAGCTTGTCAGCGGCCTTATCGTCACTTAACATCAAGTGAGATAGATAATAGAAAGACTTACCCGTAAGATACCTATAAAAAAAAATAAGTTTATGTCTTTTGAAGATGTCAACGGCAACGCGTCTGAGATTCCTCTGGTTTTGCGGGTGTCCATGGGCGGCGGTGATTACTCTCCGTCAGGTGACCCGCCTGCTCGTTTGCTATAAAAAAAGAAAAAAGATACTCCAATAAATTATGTTTCTTTTTGGACTTTTGTAGGTACCTACTACCTAAAACGAGTGGTTATCATGTGTCAACATTTTAAAGCTACTACAGCTCTACATTTTACGTTTTCATATACTTAGTAGTATAAGGACCTTTTTACTGTTGCGATTACGAAAAAATGATAAAATGCAGGCGCTGGCTGGTGCAATGCAAAGCTTAGGCAGTTTGAATAAATAAAAGTTTTGTCGCATCGTAACTGGACGCTAGTACTCGTATAGCCTACTTGTTGCTGTATTGTTGTCTGTTTCGCTCTTACTTCAATAGTTCCCAATTTCAAATTACTCCACACCACTTTTTTGGTATGGAACTTTGTTTCCTTTAGCCTCTTCGGTTCACAGCTTTATTTTTAGTGTATCGTGTTTAATTGGTTTTGTTACGCAGGAGCAGGAAGCATAAAGTTCTCGATGTGATCTCAATCGCGTCAGCTATCTCAGTAAGGCATCACCCTTACCCTCCAGCTGCTGGCGCGCTGCCAGCCAAGATAATTTTACCGCGCATTCCGTCTGCCTCCCAAATCTAAATATGCTATAAAGGGACAACCGCCCATCGCGGCGCGTCCCGATACTCCCGACCCGACTCGTGAGCGATGCTGTCATTGACCATTTGAAAGCTATAAAGTTATATTAAACCTGGCGTCACGGTCACTGGGCCCGGCACATTGTTTTTGCACGCAAATTTTTGCTAATAAGCTAGCAAAATATGTCATCTTTGTTTGCATTGAAGTATTCTGTGCTAACTGCTAATGCTAAAATAGGGGGCGGTGTATGTATATCGGCATTGCACCTTGTTATTAAAATATCTTTAGTTGAGTTTATTGTCCTCCTCACAGCAGGTGTATGGATGAGTCTATTTTTGTTGGAATATCAACCTAATGGGAAAATAGTCTGACTTCAGTTTGTTATTTATTTATGGTGTAAGTAAGTATACTTACTTATTGTTCTGGGGTAATCTACGAAATTCAAACAAGGTATTGAATCTTGTAATCTTATCTTCAATGGCTGTTGCCGATCTGATTGTAGCGTATGTAGGAGCGATGTTTGCTCTTTGATTGGGCGTTAGCTCAAAAGTTATATCAAAGGAAGGATTTGACAAGACAATGCTTAATATCAACAATTCGTTAGTTTCAAGCATAAACAGATTATGGTATCAATAAACAATAAGTCTATTGAATATGACATCAAATTTAGGTAAATATGTAAATTCTGTTTCAATAACGAAATTGAATTAACTGAAGACATGCGCAATGCGCAAATCACGGGCAACGCCAACAAACATGAAGGATCCTCCTTCAATAAATCTCCTTCTAAAAAGCGAAGTTTAAGTCTCGTATGTTGCCAAAGGCACACTGAATAATATAAGTGTCACATTTGCAAGGTCGCTAATGCAGGCGGCGCAGGCACTGCGTAATCTGATGCAGTATAACGGTGTTGCAATATTCTGCGATACTGTTATTTAATCTAGACTTAAATTAACGAAAATGGTCGACGGGAAGCAGATGTGAGGACTTCAACAGTCTTGAGATGTAGATGATGTTGATGAATGACTATGATGATATGAATTGTTGCAATTTTTTTTTCATACTTCACTCAAAAACTGTTGGAACGTTACAAGTTTATTTTTCCAGCGCTGAATGTTATTCACAGTCTACATAAGTCACAGTCACAGCCCATCTCAGAACTTGGTTCTGAGTTGACTGATATGCCTTCTTTTCTGTGATGTATTTTACCAAATAAATATTTTTTCTAATTCTGTTCATACATGAAAACCGAACTCGATGTGGTTTAATTTCAATATCAAGGAACGTAGTTACCTACATGGACCTTATTCAATGAAAATCAAGTCAAAGCAAAGCTACATTTCTTTTAGGAAGATCTGTATGAATTCCAGTGAGCGGGCGCGTGCCATCTGCACTGCAGTAGACGCCCGCCGCGTGCCGGCTGTCTGGTTTACTGGAGGATGGTCGACTGCGCATGCGCACGCGCATATCCCAAACATGTGCGCTGCGGGCGCTGCGGCTGAACCAATTCCATCTTCCGATGGAAATTGACACGAACTCTTTATCTCTGTGTATGTCATGAACAATATCTAGGAGTTTCTTTTGAGGATGTTCGTTTAGCTGGTGCTAGTGGTTTACGAGGACATCGTTTTACTGTTACCTAATGTAAATAGTTTCAAAGTTTCTTTATAAACTAATAGTATTGATCGTCCTTCGATAAGAGCCACGTGCGTTGTTCTGTCGCGACAGATGGCCGCGGAGGGTGCTTGGCGCGGCGGGTGTGGTGAAGGGGAAGCTCCCATAAAATGTGTTGAACACTTGCTTCGTCTGTTCGCGCATTGTGACTGCGCAATATATTTTCTTTCAAATTTGTCATTGCACCTTTTTGAGTTATTAGCATCTGCCTTCAACTTTACAACGCTTATGATTTTGTCTATAACCAGCAGTGTGACAAGAAAAACCAACCATTATCTTATTGCTGCCATGATTAATTTGCTCCATCCTAATGTATAACATTTTCAGGGCAACTCGTTCAAACGTCGCGTAAGTCGTCGCCTCCAGGCACTATTCCACCAACCCACTTAGAAATTCAGATAATGAGCCATTAATTAAGTTGATAATAATAATTGTTAATCCGCAAAACACTACTCTACTACTACATTTTGAGTGATACTAAACAAATTCTATGATCGTTATAACACAGCAAAACGCTGACACGGATCCTGCTACAGATTGAAGGAGCGTCCACCCACGAGCAATTGTGGCGCTAGGTGAATGCACTTAGAAGGAAATGCTGACCTCATCGGTAGACTAGCTATCGATTCCCGGCTCTGCTGCGCTGGTGCAGCCGCCGCGCCGCCGCCGGCCGCCGGGCGACGGCGCGCGATTAACTGCACTGATCGGGAATGTCTCACTTTGTTAACAAACCGCCAACCAACTTTTTACTGTTGGATCAAATAAACGATAGTGGGAGCGGGTTCGCGTCGCACGCTACGCCGGCATTCATCAGTCTCGTTAGCTGTCGTATATGCCGTAGATTTTCTACTGCACTGCACCGTAGTTAAATGAAGCTCTTATTTACTTGTAGTTTCAAGTTGCGGCAGTAGATTGCGTGTCGGTACTCGTTAAGCAAGCACCGCTGTATGCGAGCGATTGCATCAAACAGTGTCATTCAACTTCAGAACAGAGTTCAACTCCTGGCTGTCCCGAGCAGGAATAGTTCCAAAGCAATGGAAATCTCTACATTTACATAATTAGACAGGGTTTCTACGATGACGTTACGAATCATGAATCGACTTCAGGACCTACAGTTTCTTCATGGATTTTGTGCACCGATCATCTAATAGTGATCTACTTACACTCTACACTACGGACTTGCCTGCGCTCTCCGCGCGTCGTCAATCAATTTATAATATTAGGAAATAAGCGCTGATGTGAGTGCCGCCCTCTGGCCTCGCCAACTGATGTAGGGGCCTCATTGAGTTAATGAATGAGGAGGTCGGTGAGTAACCTGTGCGGTGGCCTGCGGGGCGCGGGTGCAGGCGCGGGCTGCGGGCGGCAGGCGGGCGTTCTGTTCCATATAATTTATATATAAAAATTTGATGCGCAATGTCACTAATATATACAACCTTAATGATGCATTTTCTGCAGTTATGAACTATATTATGCTAAAAACACTTCTTAACTGATTTTTAATATTTGTAAAAATATTATGATCGGATGTTAGTGACGGTAGTTGTTGACATTGAATGGGCGCCTTTGGCTTTCAAAGTAAAAAGTGTTGAATAATTTCGGCGGGCTGGTTAGAACCACGATAGCTCAATTGGAAGGGCACCTGACCCGGTATGTCAGAAGGGGGGAGCAGGTTCAAATCCTGCTCGTGGAAATTTTTTCAACATTTGTGTTTTTGTAAATAGTTCGCAACAAAATTTGCGTTAAAAATTATTAGAACATTTTATATTATGTTATCCTATATTTTATAGCCGTTTTAATCTCAGTGCAATTGCACAGCGCCCGGCGGCCGGCGATCGACGCTGTGTTGGTTGAATGATAGTGACGCAATAACTTTTATAGCCGGGAGTTACTGGGTCACGGGAATCCGACCCGGGCTGGAATGTGCGTTTAATTTTTATTGCTTTTCCTTGTTGTTGAGCTCTATAGTAGGTAATTCGTTATTGATGGGTTTTACGGAGCATGGTGCAGCCTGTGCTGTATTTTTAGGTCTTGTATATTTCTTATTAGATTAGTTACTTGCAGCGTCCACGAAAGAACTGTAAATTTAAACTCTTTTATCCAAGCGTCTGCCGTCAAGTAGCGGGGCTCCTGGCGTGTACGTACAGTATCAGTAACCGTACGAGCATAGTAGAATACGAGCGTTTGCTCAATTGTGCTATTTTTAAAAGGGTTGTATTTAATCGATCACCAAACTAACCTAACCTAACCCACAAAAATACAAAGTTAGCACCTAAAGTAGTTTAAATAGTACTATTTAGATGCTAACTTATCAATTTATCATTTTAGGTGCTAGCCTACTATTTTTTTGTGGATCAATTTATTATTTCTCTTTTTTAAATCAGTTTGTACCTACCTATTTTCTGCATAGTGGTTGTGGTTTCGGGCGTTTAACTTTAATTACCAGGAAGTTTTTGTATTTTTTTGCTAACTTTATTTTTTATAAACCGTTATAAATGAACCTTACCATTAGGTTTATTAGATTATTAAATCTAAATTTAATATTTTAGTAATTTGATGGTATTATTGAAGTTAAACTAGAACTTAGGCGATAAATAAACTGAACTAAAATATTAATCTATCGTGTCTTAGTGGCCTGATTCTAACATTTCTTTTATACCTATTACAAATTATAAAATTAGCCCACAGAGACACGAGGCCCTGGGGCCTTACCGCATACCTTGAGTTCTTAACGCAGTGTTATTGCAGTTAAGAAAGTCAAACTCAAACTATTATTTGTAAACTAAGTAGTACGTAGATCCTGTACATAGACACCATAACAATAATTGCAATAATACTGCTTGAGCTCTTATGATCTCATGGTATAAGGCCCCAGGCCTAGTGTCTGTCGGGGTTCGGGGGATATGGTCCCTCGTGCTGGGTGTGATTGTGATGGACGCGTCCTGTCGCAGGCAAGGTGGTGTGCGGCGCGTGCGGCGGCAAGTGCAGCGGCGAGGTGCTGCGCGTCACCGACAAGTACTTCCACACGGCCTGCTTCACGTGCCGCGCCTGCTCCGCCTCGCTCGCCAAGGGCGGCTTCTTCTGCAAGGACGGCCACTACTACTGCCCGCAGGTACGCTCGTCACGCCGAGACGACCGGTCACAGGAACGGTCGTTCTAACAGGCGCTTGTCAAATTTTAGTGTTCGGAAGGACGGCGTCTTTCGATGCTGATAGTACCCTGAATGTAAAGCGTCTTTTGCGGTCGTATCTTCAGAAAGTTGAAGCGAGTAGTTTATGAAAACGAAACTGTCACCCTTGCTATTGGATGTTACTGGGCGAAAATAAAATGGATCTGCGACGTTATTGTTTCGCGCAGTGTGCGGTATGGCCCCCCGGGAATGGTGGTTTTTGTTTTTTGTTTTTGTTTTGTTTGGGGTTGATTCCCACCCCACAGATAGTTCAAATGTTTGAATAATGTTCAAAATGAACATGAACTTACGTCCTGAATTCTTGTAACTTAGTGATTTCATTCCGACAACGTAAGTATATCATGTTTCTATTAAAGTTTTTCCCACTGTGTCTTGTTATTCTCCTTCCACTGACACACATAGTGCTTTCAATTGCAATCGATCATAAATGTGTATATCTTGACTCCCGGGCGGGCGTCACCAGCGCATGAGTCAGTGCATGCTACTAACGCTTCTATTCTTATTTGAATCCTGATCGAGTAGCGCGCGCATCGTCCCCTGCAGCGTCCTTGGTAGCTGAATGAAATCACTAGAAGGCAAAAATAACTTTTGAAACTTAGGGAATTCGTCACACCTACCAGCCACCGCCAACGGTATTTATGAGATTAATCGAGGAAGTGGCTGAACGATTTGGATTGTTCCCACGTGATGGGTGTGCGCGCTCGCGCGTGTGTGCGCATAATTAGCGCCGTCCATTCAATGGAGGCGGAAGTCATATTTTTCTGCTTGAAGTATAAAGCGCGACATTTGTATTTACTACCATACTTGTTGCATGCCTCTTTTCTGTTTATTTTATTTTTGTGAATGTCACAAAACTTTAAATAAAGAGAGAAATAAAGTTTTTGTATTTATTTAGAGTTCACGAGATGTACACACGCCTGCACATCAACAACATCGACATCAACATCAACCTACCACAAACTGTCAAATTTCCTTAATAGAATTTGAACTTTATTTATTTATTATTTATTTATTTATTTATTTATTTATTTATTTATTTTAATAATTATACAGGATTATTCCCAATTACATAATTATGAAAAAAAAAAATCTAAATTGTTATAGTAAAATTTTCAAAATTACAATAATAAAAACATTCCATCATTATAATTAAACATTCTATAAAAATTATTAAATTATTAAAAAAATTATGTCTTAGTTATATGGTTGAAAATGTATTAAAGAAATTTGACAGTTATGGATAGGTTGATGCGCAGGCGTCTGTAGGTACCTAATCATCATCATCATCGGCCTATCTTAGTCCACTGCTGGACATAGGCCTCCCCTAATAACAAGATAAAATTTACTTTTTCTCTGCGCAATTATTTTGTCCCTTCTTCTCGTATACACATACCTACCATTGGTACATTACAGATGGCCGTATTTAGGGCCGTTGACTCGTCTAACATCTAATATTGCTAAAGACATCGTCTAAAGGTCCATGATTCGATTACCGTGGAAGCTCTTATGACAGAACAGAAGCACGTGTTTGTGTCATGAATACGAAAAATTGTTTATATTGAGATGCGATGCGGCTGCCTTTCATAGCGTGTGTAGATGAAATTTCAGCTGTCCAATAAAGAACGGACATCTCTTTTATTCTAAAACTAGCTTATGCCCGCGGCTTCGCACGCGTGGACTACATGCTTTTCCTTAACATTATTTTAACAGTATGTAGAGAAAAAGTAGAAAATGATGATGATAAAAATAATGTAATGTGAACATGCGTTTCTTAGGAGAGACTTATACTTACCTACTTTATCTATCATGAATACGCTGTATCCTTGCCCTGTCCCTTCACTATTTTTGTGTTTATCCATGACTAATACCTAATAAGAAATCATAATCATAAGTAAGTAATTAAATTAAAGTATTTCCTTCCTAATAATGTCAATATAATATGTTGCACTGCGTACTCCGCTAGAATACGTCCTTGTGACGTAATCGTTGCCAATTAACTGAAGCAGTCACAATCATCATCGCATCTAAGAGGAAATGCTTCTAATTTTTAAAAACGTGAATAGATACAGTACACAGATGAGTTCAACTCGTCTGTATACTGTACTTACCGTGAGCCCTGATTATGATACTGATAGTATGGTAGCCAGAGCTCACGTTAGGCGCCGCGGATTATACCTAGGTACCTACACTTACTTATTTCCTATCACTGATTCATTTATTAAGTAGTTAGAAACCCATCTACAGAAGTAATTGTTAGGTAATACATTCTTTATAGGATTCCTATTTTTGATTTGCTACACTACTGACCCCTTATGTAGGTACTTATCAGAAAATGAAATTAAAACGATATAAAATGAAAATTATTTCGGTAAAATTGTTACACGTCAATGTTTAACATTGATAAGTTAGGTCTATCCCTATCCCGTCCCTATTTAATTCCTATATCTATGCGTTGAGCCATTTTATACTTACCAACAGACTGTAAAGACTTAAAAGTATTTTTAATAATTTTGCCTTTGTAAAGACTTTTTTACACAACATTTCATCCCGCATGATCCTTCCCCAAGGACAGAATTCCCAAAAAACCTTAATTTGCTTTAACCTTCAGCCCAAACCCAAAATTCGAAGATACTAACTCAAAATTGACCGACTTTTATACAAACTTTCATCCCTTATTTCACCCCCTTAGGGGTGGCATTCACAAAAATCCTTTCTTAGTAGATGCCTGCACAATAAAAAGCATATATGTGCAAAATTTCAAGTCTCTAGACGATTTCATTATTCCCATGACTTCATCCCCCTTTTCACCCTCATGGGGATGTAATAATCAAAATCGCTGAGACACGTGTAATTTATTTTTTAATCTTCAGTCCAAACACAAAATTATAAGATCATTACTTCAAAACTGACGGATTTTCATACAAACTTTCACCCCCCTTTTAACCCCCTTAAAATTAGAATTTCCAAAAATCCGTTCTTAGTGCTCATCTACACTACCAAAGGAACCTACGTGCCAAGTTTCATGATTGTAGCTTCAGCCGTTTGGGCTGTGCGTTGATGGTCAGTCAGTCAGTCAGTCACTTTCTTCTTTTATATATTTAGATAGGTTAGCTTCAAAATTGATGTGAAAAGAAAAATGGAAGCACTTATTATGTTATTATTATCATGGGATAAAGTTATTTTTGAATTAGATTGTTAGTAATATTCGTGCGTAGGACAGGAAGTATACCTAATGGCATGGGCACGCGAGCCTGGAACAGGTGCTCGAGCCTAGCTAGGGTCACGGCAAGGGCTGCTTAAAGTAATTATAAATCTTAAAACTATAGAGTCTGTATTTTTATCATCATCACCCTATATAAAACAAACAATAACAGATGAGGATATCGAGCAAAGACCTTTAACGACTGCCATCTTACGAGATCTTTGACCAGTGTGTGTTGCCAGTGATGACATAGGTCTGACGGGACTGAGACGTGGTCGCTCACTATGGGCCTCATAAGAAGGCTCAAGGTCACACAAAGAGCAATGGAGAGGGCTATGCTCGGGGTTTCTCTGCGTGATCGAATCAGAAATAATGATATCCGCAGAAGAACAAAGGTTACCGACATACCCCGAAGAGTTGCTAAGCTCAAGTGGCAGTGGGCCGGGCATATTGCTCGCAGGACTGATGGCCGCTGAGGCGGAACAGTCCTTGAGTGGCGACCGCGTACCGGAAAGCGCAGTGTGGGCAGACCTCCATCAAGGTGGACCGACGATCAGGTTCAGGTCGCGGGAAGCCGCTGGATGCGAGCAGCACAAAACCGGTCGTTGTGGAGATCATTGGGGGAGGCCTTTTTCCAGCAGTGGGAGTCTTTTGGCTCAGATAATGATGATTATGATGATGATGACGACGACGACGACGACGACGACGACGACGACGACGACGACGACGACGACGATGATGATGATCTTACGATAACGATCGGGACAAATGGCCTTTCAAAGAGCCAAATGTTTTATTTCAGTCACCCATCCGGTGATCCGACGTTGTTTAAGTTGCTTACTTGAAAGCGCCATTGAGATGCTATA
>CAUJAO010000458.1:0-35682 GCA_963082485.1 Eudonia mercurella
AAGATCATCCGTAACTTACTTGGCTTTCTTCTGATGCACGTTCTTTCCTTCAGTGAGCAGCCGTTGGAAATGGTCGGAGCGCACGAAGCGCGGGTAGCAGTCCTTCTTGAGCAGCAGTCCGTACACGTGGTCCGCAGCGTGGTCCAGCGCGTACCGGGAGCCGGACTTGAGGCCCTCCATCACGCGCTCGGCGGTCGCGCCGTCGATATTGATCTCACATGGAGCGCCTGGCTTCAGGAATTCTCTGTGGAGGAGTGTTTTGTAAGTAAGATTTGATGAAAGGTGTTTAATGAGTAGTGCCTGCCTATTCCTAAAGGAAATTTAGTTTTTAATCAGAACTAGCCGACTGATTTCGGCGGCTTCGGTATTTTAGCTGTAATTTAATACCTCCGCATTCGACTACGCATGCTTACATAATCGCATTGATATTGATAACATCCAATATTCAGTTCAAAATTACTTATTCAATTCATGAATTTTTGGTTCGTAAGTCTACGGCGCGGCGGCGCGGCGGAAAACTGACTGCGCTGGCGACTTCTTGGCGGGAAAGTAAAGAGTCATATCTGCGGTTTTGTTTTATATTCTAAAACTTGTGTTATGTCGAATATTAATGTTTTAATTAAATTATGGTGGATCATTAACTGTTAAGTGTTCGTGAGCGTGCAAGAGTGTTGGCAAATGAAACAAAACAGAGCAACGTCACTTTCAAATTCTCTCAAGAAGCCCACGTGAGGACTTAGTAAAGCCCCACATCTTTACTAAGATACTCGAGAGCTTGGGGGTATATTCATTTCTCACTTCTCATTTCTATTATCATTCATCATCATCATACAGGAAGGAAATATTGTTTAAATGTATTTCTTGTTAGAAACATTACCTTGACACTGGCTAAATGTGCTAATCGCACGAAGTCATCAAGAAAAGGTAAAAAAGAACTGCGCTGTTAGATAAAAGGCCGAGAAAATCTGCCATTACAGACATTTCATAAATCAAGTCGACTTTAGGCCCACTATTGGAAAGAAAACAAGCATAGACGAAAGTGTCTTTGAAACCATAGTGTTTTGCAAATGGAACTTACTCGTAAATATCCCCCAGCTTCTTCGGTATCTGTTTAGTGCTGCTCCGCCGCAGATCCATCACCGCCAGCCAGAAGCGGATGTTCTCGTGCGAATACTCCTTGCGCAGGAAGCTGGTAAACTCCTGCAACCCCGTGGGGTCCGACACCAGCTCGTCTATCGAGAGCGCCCAACGCTGCACTCGCTTCTCACTTGGCACCTCCACTCTGAATGGATGAAGAACAGTTTGAGGAACAGTCTAATGATTAATGGAGTTTTTCCCAATCTGTGTCCCCAATCTTCTAGCCATATCATTTATGAAATGAAAAACTTTACATGAATACTACCCGCGTTCATTTTACAAAGTACTTTATTCTGACGTTTCGAACCCTTTGCAGAATCTATTTTTTTAGAGACACCACTTTCTCTAGCCTTAACGGTCTTTTCAGTGTCACCGGACATTTTGGGGGCGGCGAGAAACTAAAAGGGTTCCTCGAGCCGTGTGATCGAAACATCGTTAGAGGTTTTCTAGACCGAATAGCATCACGCAAGCGTTTTCCCTTTCACTACTAGACTTTCCGAGGAGTTCGGATCTGATCGGGGTACGATCCGTGGTTCTAGGGAGACTAAAAATAAATGCGAGTAGTTCCGTTATAAGTGTTTCATCACAATGTTTTCCATTTGTAGGCAGTGTTCGCGTATACTTCAGAAAATAGTCAATATCATTTATATTACTATTTAAATTTTTTAATATGATATCTTTTAAGGAAACTCAATATTATGGTTCTACAATGATATTAAACAGATGATCTACTAAATGCAAAGTATGCTATGGTGTTATTATATCATGCAATGCTAAAATTAAAAATATTTGCAACCAGTACTTGAATGACAGTGAAAAGTGGTCCATGCTGTTCTAAGTGTAATTAATTGAGAACTCACAGAGGGCTGTTAATTTGCCAAAAGAGGGTGTCGTCGCTGACCCAAGGATTGGAGGGCTGCGGCGGGGTGAGCCAGGGATCGTAGGGAGCGAAGGTCTCCGAGTAGGCCACGAGGGCCTCAAGGGCAATTGAAGTCTTCACTCGTGTACGGTCCAAGCTCGCTTTTAGATGTTCAATCTAGGGGGAAGAAGATTCTATATGTAGTCAGCGGCTACGGGCTAGAAGATACAGTGTTTAATTATTCTACAAGCTCGCTTGTTAGTCTGTAGTTTTAGCGGAATGAGTTTATAAGAGATATCCAAAATTCTATGGCTGGTTGTGAATTGAAACTGACCCTTGATTATCAGCTCAACGCATGCTCGCCGCAAACTACCTAATAAGTTAGTAGAACATGCTTAGTTTTATTAAATACTTATTTCTGTAAACATACTTTAAAACCCAATATAAATTTGGGTAGTTTATGGACTTTTCTCCATCATTGTATTGACGCAACACACCAGTTGCACATTATCCAATTCATTCCCTCACTATTCGATAAATAGTGTTTTTTTTCACTTTTACCAATTGAGAGTCAACTACAATTTGTATGGGATTTAAGCAGACCTAGTGACAACATTGTGTAATCAACTTTATAACAGCTTTGATGCTATACAAATTATAGTATACGCTAACTTAGCCGAATATAGAAAAAAACTGGGACTGAGTGCCTAGTGCGGCACTCAAACGCTGTCTGCGGGGGGGACAGCCGTAGCCGGGCTCAGAGATGAGACGAGAAGAGAGAATATGTGTACAACCAATAACAAAGCGTTTTTAACCTTCCTCTGATTGGTTGATTAAGACACATCTCTTCTCTCTACATGTCTTCGCCGAGGTGAATCCTGGACTTTACCAGTGAGTTAATTATCTCTCACGCTAGCTGGTGCAAGGTGCGCGTCTTAGGGCGCGGCTGGCGCACGCGCACGGGCGCGGCACACAGCAGGACGTGAAAAAAAGAAAGGGGGGGACCCTTTATTAGCCTAGGGAAATTCATCAACACTTCAATTCATCCCACGGGGCGGTGCTCCAACTCCGCGTGGTATGTGGGTTAGTCTAATGTTATGGCCGCATCACATAGGGCAAGTTACCTCTCGCGCCAGCTGATGCGTGGTGCGCTTCTTAGGGCGCGGGTGGCGCACGCGCACGGGCACAGGGCACGGCTCCAGCGCGCTCGGCACGCCAGGCGGAGGCCGCGCCACGCGCCAGTACGCGCGCTCCTGGCTGTCGCTCACTATCTTGTCTCCTTTCTTTCGTTCCTTTGCCAATCGCACCTGTAATAAAACACATAACATAAGTTTTAATATCATTATGACCGTAAATAATAACAACCTTCACTTTGGAGCTTTGCGCTAGCCTACACACTCTTGGCTTATTTGAATCTGCTCCCACGCGGGAGTCTGCCAAGACCAGTTGTAAGGACTCTGGGGAAATAGGGCTATGTCTATAGTTAGTTACCTGTTCTTTAGATGTGTAGCAAATGACTCCTCTCTACCTGATGTTTAGCAGAACCAGAGTCTAGATACAAAGACAGCTAGTAAGGCAGGATTGTTTCTCACTAGACGTCCTCACTTTGCCAACTCGCAAGTAGCTTCTTCACACCTCGTTTAAAGAACCTAGTATGGCGAGAAGGACTACAAAATGGTAGCAAGGGTGATGTTCTGCTATTTAGTGAACTGTATTTTTTTGTTGGCTTTATACTAGGACGTATCGAACGGCGAGGGTTGGCAACAAGGTCAATAGATAAGCTGTTCGAGGAGATGGAAACAAGACGTACCTTTGATCAGCGAATGGCAGGCGCTACGTGTGCGGCGGGCGGGCGAGCAGTCGGAACCGGCACGAGGTTGGTGGCCAGTGGATGCACTTTACTGGAGCACAGACCTGGACAACCAGCGCGTGGTCTCTCACAGTTTTAACACTCCTAACGCGGTGACTCTAGATGACCGAAATGGAGATCTCCTCTAAGTGCGAATGAAAGTGGCCGTTTCTTTCAGACGTTGTCAGTGCACTAAGTTTGCGATTGCAGCCGCAGCGCTAGTTGGCGTGCGGCGTTCCATATTGCGGTCTTCTTGTGCGCGAGAAAGGTATTGAAGGGGATGGGTAAAGGAAGCTAGTATAGCGCCAAACTACCTTTTGCGCGGCAAATTTAAGTCACCAAATGGCGCAAACAATAGGGCTGGACAGGACTCATATTGAAGAAGTAGGAAAAACGTGTGCTGGGATAGCATTGCATTTGGAAATGGTGGACGCTTGCCACGGCCAGTAGTATGAACTCTAGGGAAATGGAGCAATGTCTATGTATGCATCTGCTCTTCTGCTGGCTGGGTCTAGCTTTGTTGGAACCTGCTCCCTGCCACCTGAGAGTCTGCCAAAACCAGCCATAAGAACTCTGGAAAAATGGGGCAATGTGTATGGTTACCTGTTCTTCCGCTTGCATGTTGATGAAGTCCCATTTGGCGGAGAGGTTTTTCTTCAAGTTGGTGAGCGCCTCCTGCTCGTACTCCTCGAGGCCGTGCCGCTGTTTGTTGCGCAGCGTGCGCTTCACTAGGTAGATGGCGTACTCCACGTTGTCGGGGCCCAGGGTGGGCGCGCTGGACCCACTCCCCGCCACGCGCGGCGCTTGCCACGGCCAGTAGTACGGACTCTGTGAAAATGGGGTAACATGTGGAAATTTTCCTTCTTTTTAGCAAAACCTTTTTAGCTTCTGACCTCATTCTTATTTGATGATAAGATGAGGCCGAAAAAGCGATGCAAACCGCCTAATCTCCATCTCTCTGTGGCGAATATAAGTATATATTTTTTGGTTCAATTCAAATCAAAAAAAGGGAAGCGATCTTCATCTCACCTGTTGGTGAGTGGCGATAAGGCCAAAAGCGCACTTTGCTCGTAATCCTTAATTTTTGGCTACTGGCTATCTTACCTCATAACTGCCGGAACACAACAATGCTATTATATTTTTTGTTATAATGACAGATTTAGATAAATGGTGGTAGCTAGCCATGCAAAGTTAAAATAAGCCTTACCACAAACCGAACCAAGTATTAATATTTACCTCCGCTGGGAATCGAACCCAATACGTATGGGTCATAATAGCAGTATATATTAACTAATATAATTATGCTTATATATTATGTAAATATGTTTTCTTGGTGATGAGGTGACAAACCCTTGCCTTGTTATAAGTTACTGTGCTATTGTAAAAGTACTTAATCTGAAAATGGGTACTCACTTGAAATCTATAAAGAGAAGAATCATCTTTTAACACAAGGTTTTTCAAATCGTTGACAGGAAAGAAGTAACCATATTGACAGAGCTGGTTGGCTAAGTTTATTGCTTCAACTGAAAAATTTATAAAATCTTTAAGTATGGAATTAGCATTACGCAACACAAACACAAACAAACGCACAATAATTTATATGTTTCACATCTAGCTAAACATAATTTAGTGTGTTATTCTACGGAATATTATGAGTGTCTTCAACACTACTCTCATTAAAACAAAGTGTTATATGACCAAGATGATATGAACCATTCAATAAAATAACTATTTTTTGTAGTTTACACCAAATAAATTACATTACCTTTGCTCAAAATTCATGGTATTATAAATGTGATTACAATTATATCATTACGCTAACATCAATATTATTTGTTATTCAACACTTCGTAAACAAAACAACTAAGCTAAAAATACAGCGAGACGACAAATATGCGAGAAGCAAAGTTCAGAAGTCGATCAGCCAATTGAAGAGTCATAATAAATTTTGAATAATTTTGAGTAGACATTTTTTGCTCATGGTTTCTCATTAGTGTGTGCATCGAATGAAAATAAAAAATAAAAAGAAAAAGAAGAAGAAATAAGTAAAACAATTTGTTATGAATAAACAAAATAAAGTTTAGCGTTTCAAAAAGGTTTGGTATACTGTCTTTTCTTTCGTTTGTTTTTAAAGAGTTTTTAATCCGTCTTGATTTTTCTTGGATTTAAAATTCTAACTCGCGTTCCATGAGCAAAACTCTACCCGTTCCACATCGGAAGGTGTCGAGCTGAGTAGCACACACATGCGTAGAGATAACGCGCTACCTACACATCAACGCCTGGGGGTATGACTTCTCATTATAGCTAGACTCTACTGGCATCCTGCGTCGCGACGCCCAGCCTGCGGCGCCACATATAAAACACTCACCGTTGCTGGTCTCATCGAGATTAAACCGTTCCATTAGCCATTCGACAAGATCATAACCTGGAACAGAAGATACACATCATACATATAATGTTACAATACCAAGTATTCTAGGGCACTCTTCATCATCATCATTACAACCTATCGTAGTCCACTTCTGGACATATGCCTCTCCCAAGGCGCGCCACTATGGCCGATCTTCGGCTCTCCGCTGGAAACTGTATGTTTCCAGCATTCGCCCTGCCCAGATCGTCACTCCATTTGGTCGGGGCACATCTAACACTGCGTTTGCCCAACCGCGGTATCTACTGCAGAACTTATCTACCCCAACGGTAATCGGTTCTACGATAGATTTGACCAGCTCACTGCCACTTTAGCTTGCTTGTCTTATAAACAATGTCGGTCATTTTGGTTCTCTGAAAAATCTCCTCATTTCGGATTCGATCCATCAAAGAAACTTATAGCTCTTTTCATTGCCCGCTAAGGGACTTTAAACTTGTGGACTAGTCGTACGCACTATTAGTGTCCACGTCTCTGGGGCACCTTTCAATAAATTATATTGTAGGTAAGTATTCTATTTATGTTAGATTCATCAAATTGTAACCCTCGACACAAAAAAGGATGCTACAAAATGTTTGTCTTTTCGTCAGTCTGTCTAGGGCATATCAAATTAAAAGAAGGATGAACCGATCTCAATGCGGTAAATTTTAATTCGAAAGCTAAATATTGCTTAATGATTCTTAGCTAGGTTTGATGGAAATAAAAGTAGATTTGTAAGAAAAGCATGAGAGTTTAACATAAAGGAATGTGACCTTATTTTCTTTTCAAGGGTATGCTTTGGTTAGGTACTTAAGTGCCGATTTGCATTTAATTGGTCCTGAGCTCAACTGTTTCAGCGAAAATGAAAATGTGAAGACGTAAGATCGAGTATCGCAGCTTCTTTCAGAAATACCGGCACAGTCAAGACATGGGGCAAGGCATAGACAACGGAAGACCAATAATAATATTAGGTTTTGCCAGTTATATGTTGCCGCTGTCTAATTAAGAATAAAAGCCGGACAAGTGCAAGTCGGACTCGCCCACCGAGGGTTCCGTACAAATTTATATTAAGTATATAGTTCAGGAATCGAGTCCCGAAATTCTGTTTAGTTATTAGGTACCTATACATATAAAAGAGGGAAAAGGTATTTCTTTTTTCATTCTTCGTCATAAATCGAAAACTATACATCATAAAAATAATTAAAAATCTGTTTAAGCTTGTGCAAATGAAGCCTATTCATACAATAGGTACCTCACATGACACGGTTAACTTACTTCAAAATTTGGGCCACCGCCTCGTTCCTTGCATGAAGATCCTGTTTTTTTTGTAATTTAATTAAATATGTATAGTTTTCAGATTTTTCTATGTACTTGTAGTATAAGACGATATTACTTTCTAAACTTTATAGTACTAGGTTGACGGCAAGTACCCTATGAATTTTGATTCCTTTGAGAGTGTCAAAATATACGTTTTTTGCGACATAAATGGCCGTATCTTTTTTTTCATTAACCTAGAAGTTTGATTTTTTCATAGATTCAAGGGACCGGAGTACCTATATGGTTTTAATTTCAACTTGATACCTCCACGCGTTTCCGAGATATCCGAGTCTTGACAGACAGACAGACAGTCAGACAGACAGTCAGACAAACAGACGGACAGACGGACAACAAAGTGATCCTATAAGGGTTCCGTTCTTTCCTTTTGAGGTACGGAACCCTAATAATATAATTTCCAAAAGTTATACAATTAAGTAGTGTTGTTGGTAAGTGGTACTTTATAATTTATATTATAACCACAGTAATGGTCATGGTCATGTCATGGGGTAGTTTATTCTTTAAAGAGCATGATTTGGCTAACGTGTGTACGAGCAAAATAATCTTTATTGACGGCTTTTTTTTTCCTTTAGTTGATGGCTTTGTGCGATTAGCACATTTAGCCAGTGTCAAAGTAATTTTTCTTACAAGTAATACATAAATAAACAATATTTCCTTCCTGTATGATGATGATGAATGATAATAGAAATGAGAGGTGAGAAATAATATACTCCCACCCCCTTGAGTATCTCAGTAAAGATGTGGGGCTTTACTAGAGTCCTCGACCGGACTAAAAGTGACGTTGCACTGTTTTGTTTCATTTATCAACACTCATGCACACTCACGAACACATAACGGTTAATAATCCACCATTATTTCACATTAATATTCGACATAACACAAATTTTAGAAAATAAATCAAAACCGCAGACATGACTCTTCACTTTCCCGCCAAGAAGTTTTTAACGCCACTATATACCTAGTTAACATAGAATTTTACTGAAATTTTACTAGATGACAACTAGGTGGTCTGTATTCAATTGTTGCTAGTCAATAATCAGTAACTGATTTCAGTTGCTGACCCCTAACCCCTATTTTTAACCTACCTATCACACATCATTATTGCTAACAAATCATTGTTCTTTTACGTAAACTATGTGTTAATATTATTTTAGTAAAGCCCCACATTGCGCGAGGAAGTAAACAAATTGGGTCTGATTTACATATTAGATTATCAGCACACATCATCAAGAGAACATTATACTCGTAACAATTTATGGTAGCGTGTTCCAGTGAAATTGGCAACAGCTCATGTGGGACTAGGTATAATAAGATGCAGATTGTCAAATATTATATTATACTAGCTGACCGTCGGACTTCGTACCGCTTTGACATCCATTCCATGACAACAAGACAGACAAAACGTTGACAGTTTCCATGACAACAAAACAATGACGACTTCCTTGGTCGAGTGGTTCGTACACCAGTTTTCATGGTGTCGCCATCTCTGAGGTCCCGGATTCGATCCCCGGTCGGGTCAATTTAGAAATTATTGTTTTTCTAAATTGTCTCGGGTCTGGGTGTGTTCTATGTATAATAAGTATGTATTAAGTAGTTTAAGTATGTTTATCCGTTGTATAGTAACCATTTAACGAGTTTCATAACCAAGCTTCTCTTGGGCTAGATAATTGGTGTGAGTATAGGAAAGTTTAAGTTAAACAAATCATTCGTCCGCTTAAGAAGGGTGTTCTTACCCCATGATGGACCCCTATAGCAGCGCCACCTACCGGGTCCAATTGTAAATCTAAACCATTCTGAATACACTTGAACACACACAGTTTTCGGTATGCTGCAACGAAGTGTTGGAATAATTTACCACCACCACTCTGTAACTCTGTTTAATTTGCAGACAACGGATAATGTGTAAGATGTCGGATTGTGTTTTAATTTAATCTTACCTTACTTGTATTCAACTGAATTTGTTGGGAAATCTCCAATAACAATAACGAGTATTATAAAGTTAATCCCTTTTTATAGATAAAATTTTAAACTAGTGTGTTTTCATATTTATGCTTATGTCACTGTACTTTTAAATAATATTATGTACTGCGCGACGCCGGCCGCACACATTCACACAAAAATGGAGATCAGCGTTGTAGTTTGTCCACTGCAACAAATGCTGAGTGGAGTCTTTTTAGAACACACTTTTAATTATGATTTTTTGTTTTGTTTTACATAAGTTTATACTATGTTCTAATAAATATATTTAATTTCATTTCATTTCACAGAAAATTTCATCCAAATACGGTCCAGACGCACAGAAGATTTATATATATATATAAAGATAGTATGTGGGCATTACTATTACAGTACTGTGCAAATGAACTGGTCATGTAGAAATAATGAGTGACAAAAGATTAAATATCCGGAGTTTTTATATAATTGTAGAGTTCTAGAAAAGTTCTTTGTCGATAGAATACGGTAAGGTAACGCAGAAAGTGTATGTGATGCCATAAACTCTGCTGACATGAGTGTGTGAAGATCCCTTTGTATTCTCGCTTCTTCTTTATTCTGTCCATTCAACCGATTTCGCTGTCAGTAAAGCTAGCGACTAGCAAACCATATAAACATAGCAAACCATATAAACATGAAGTGCAGAAATCCAACACTGAGTCCTATCCTATTTACCAATCATAAAATTAAAAATAATCAAGTGAACGCCGAATTGAAAATAAAACAAGACACTGAAGACAAAGAACAACACCTAAATAAATCCGATCAACTTCGATAAGTCTAAGTTGGTTCACACTAGTACACTAGTGTGCAATAAAATATGAATGGCCGTTGAAAGTGGCGCTGAGCGTCCACCAGACGTCGACATGCTGAATAAGTATGCTCGCTATTGATTTTACAATCAGACTGTACCCTCAGACGCGCGCCGGTGCTACTTGTACTTCGAGACAAGTCCAAATCGCGAGTGAAATCTTTTCAAATTGAAAGACGGGGAATGAATGGGGTAGTTCCATAAAGAAGAAGATAGATAGAACACTATTGAGATGTAGAATAAATCTTTAGTATTTTAGTATAAGTACCGTTATACCGTTATTGTAATTCGAAAATGTTTTTTCTTTGTCCATATTACGAAGTTCATTCTTTTTCAGTATTTATTTAAATAATGTGTAAAGTAAAATAAACGCGAGTAGATCCGTAAAAGTTGTTTCATTTAAATGTGTAGTGTTCGCGTAAACTTTAGAAAACAATATGTGAACCAAATTGTTAGTTATGTCAATTTGCCTCTATCTGTATACATATAATGACTGACTGATTCATTATCGCCGAGCCGAAACCACTGGAGGTAATTAGATGAAATTTGGACGGTAGGTTAATTGAGTGACGTAACCAGCCACTAAGAAAGGATTTTACGGAAACCATACCCTAAGGGGGTCAAATAGGGGGTGAAAGTTTGTATGAAAGTCCATCAATTTTGAAGTAAAATATATAAAAATTGGTATTTGGCTTTTTGAAAAGAAATAAAGAATGACATGTCTCAGGAATTTTGTCTATATAAATATAATTACTTGTCCTGACTGACTGATTCATCATCGCCGAACGGAAACCACTAGAGCTAATTGGGTTAATTGAGTGACGTAACCAGGCACTAAGGAAGGATTTTACGGAAATCATACCCTAAGAGAGTCAAATAGGGGGTGAAAGTTAGTATGCAAGTCCGTCAGTTTTGAAGGAAAATACATGAAAATTGGTATTTGGCTTTTTGCGTGAGCACGTGAGCAAAGGCGCGAACAAAAGCTAGTATTATATAAGTACAAAGATGGACGAATAATTCGAAACAGTTATAATACTAACATGCATATAGACGTTAGTGCTTATAGTATTTATTTAAAATATCTCTTCGAAATGCCTTCCGAATTAACCGTTTAGCCCTTTGGCCTAATATAAGGTCTTTAAATCTCACCAATCGCATTGGTTCAGAGTTGTGAGTTATGGTACAATCTCCCGATCATGTAGGAAGTCATGAGCCCAGCAGTGGGACGTTTATGATGATGATGATGAATCTTAAATAAATATGTAAAGAAAATACAATACATGATAATGTATTTCTTTAAAGGACTTATAAATATACAAACTACATTTAACCCCTTAAAAAACTTTGTCCAATTATTAAAAATCAATCGTGCTTACCCATAAAAGCAGACGGAATAACACTGAGAAAAAGTTTCTGGCTTCGCACTGGCACACCTGTTTCCGGATCTTGCATTTCCTTTATCAAGCTTTCCATCTGAAAAAAAAACAAATATAATTTTAGCGGATAGCACAAGTAAACACGTGGTAAACATTCAAATTTTTAATTCGCTTTTGTTTTAAGTGGCCGAACGTTTTGAAAGAAGGTAGCTAGCTTTTGCCACCTTCATTTTGTTTTGTATTTTTTAAACGTTTTTTTTGTTGCATTTCGATTGAAACCTCTTTTGTCGATCTAACTGGATTAATCTGGATTTCCATTCATTCATAGTTGAATCGCGATTGGACAAAATATGTTTATTGTATTTTGGTACGGCTTGTAGAGGTTTCCCTTTCTCAATACATTTTGACCTAATTTAATTTTTTACACCCCATCCTTTCACTCTTCTTCGCCTTTGAAGAAGGCTGGCATAAAGCTCGGTGACATTTTTGAGGGCAAGAACCGAAGTACAGTACTTCAAGGTAAATAATGGGCATCGACTAACTTCGTGTTCCCGAAGATGGCCGACCGAAACTAGGCTCTGTATAAATGATCTCTTACTAAATTGCCCTAACGATTATGTTTTCTACGAGAGAAAAACATATTTTGATTTGTGAGATGTTTATGTGATTTGTAACTGTCATATTACATAATTCGATATGGGTAAATAAAAATACATTTGAATCATGAATAACTAGCGGAAGCCCGCAGTTTCACCCGCGTGGTTCCCGTTCCCGTGGGAATATCGGGATAAAAAGTATCCTATATGTTAATCCAGGTTTAGTTTATAAACTATCTGTATGCCGAATTCCATCCAAATCCATCCGTTGCAGCGTGAAGTAGCAACAAATATATACACACACATACACACAAACTTTCGCATTTATAATATTAGTGTGATATGTAGGTAAAATAAGTAAATCAACTAATACTGTGTATCATTAAGAATCTACGATCATGTCTTTTCCTGATATATCCGAGTCGGAACATTTACTTTCACTTTCCTCACTAGTAGAACCCACATTTATGAGAAAACTGTCAGTGATATTGTCAAACTGTGGTTCAAACTTTCTGTATTCGTCTTCACATTTTATGGCATGCTCACACACTTTCCTCCAGGCTTCCGGTCGCGTCATAGCAATTTTTTTTGAATCAGTTCTTTGACTGTAGTAACGTTCATTGCAACGTTTTTTTGCTACGTGTCCTTTTATTTTGACCAAATATTCTCGATCGGATTAAAGTCCGGATGATAAGGCGGCAAACGTAAAATTGAGTGTCCGTGCTGTTGCATGATGCGGTCGATTGCAAATTCTAAAAATCTTTCTTTGTGATGTTTTATTATACTATATAAATCCGGCTTGAGTAATTTTGAATCGTGGGGGTATATTATGTTGCTGTAACCAGGCTATCATTTGCGGTTTTGGTGTATTTGAATTGGGAGGTTTGACTAACAATTTGTTATGGTATGGTGCATTATCTTTTACTAAAACACTGTTGGGAGGAATGTTGGATAACGGTCCGCATTGATTTCTTTATGATAATCTCCATCAGTTGCCAGTATGCACAATGATTATACGTTCGCTTTTAGAAATCAGTTGCTTTAAACCTTTCTTTGCGATATCTTTCCAAGATTTTTCCTTCGTGTGCGATGTGTGTACATAAGATTCGTCCATAAATATGATATTTTTCCAGCATCTCGATATTTTTTTATCTCACTGATGAATTTGATTCATTTCAATCGGACGTCATGTTTCTTCATTAAAACTTGTCTATTGTTTTCAGTTCGACGAAATCGAAAATCTATAGAATTTTTCACAAAGTCTCTATGGAGCCTTCAAATTGTATAGCCTTTATCAAACTGGTTTTTAATTATTTTAAGGTTGGAAGTTCTTTAAATCTTATATGAAAATCGTAAACCATATGTCTAATAAGTCTAATGACACTGTAGTCGAAATCGTTCAGGTTCAAATGAAAGTTTTTTTTGGTCTTCCCGTTTTTGGTTGTCGAAAAAGCAGGCGACCCGTTTTCGTCAGTCGTATTCACAATCTTGCTAACAGTATTTCTTCAAATTCCAGTAGCATCAGCTACTCGAATTAGGACTTTTTGAAAATACCCGTTTTCAGCTTTTTTGAACCATTTGTCGTGCCTGTGAGTTTAGTGGCTTTCCACGATTAGATTTCTTCATCCTGTAAAAGGGTTTATTTAATTTTTACCAATACATTAATGGTCCAATGCATGGTTGGCATGGTTATTATGTACTATGGTGTTATTATTAAAAAGACACAATACTTAAAAATGTCCAATTTTTTTTACCTTAAAATAAATCCGATGGAGAGTTACTTATATCAGCTCTGTATAATTCCAAAAAACGGTAGCGACTACCGTTCCGATCCAAAGAGCAACTGACTCATTAGCTGCGCCTCTTGCGCGGCTTGTAACTAATTTGCTTTTCTTAGAAATGACATTGATATTTATTTGTTTGCGATAAAGCTGAAATCAGAAGTGTTTTTTAAAAATGAATTACTTTTTTAAAATTGTTGTTGTAATGTTTTACGATTGTTTCCGATGTTTTCCGATACCCATTATATACCTAGTACTACCTACTGCTACAACTCGTAGTAGTAACCTAAGTACTACCTACTAGTTATAAAAAAGTCGAACTTCCCGGTAAGATCTTGTCTTTCTCTAGCTACATTATCATAGCGACACATGACAGTACATGACATAGTGTATGTGTTGCATGGATATTTTTCTTTGTTTTCCACATGCACAAACCGGTTGGTTACAATTGTACTTAACTTAATAACAGCATCGCTTCCGTGGACTAAACGAAAAAGTGCTAAATACATTGAAATAAAACACCTAGTATGAATCTACTTGCGATTATTTTACATATTATTTTAAACTGATGTTTCGAACGTGAAGCTCCATAGACTCTGAAAGTTTTTAAATTACATAGAACACAGGGCGACTGAGGCATTGGTCTTACTTTAGAAACAGTATAGCACCTACGTTTTATTATATATTCAAGTTTATCATATACAATGGACGCTTTTAGAAGTTAGTCTCCGATTAGGTTATTTAAAGACTAGCCTCATGATAACGTCATCGACGAGCCCTTAGGTCAACACGCACTCCAAGCAGAGAACAAGGGGCTGACCCCGCATGTCGCCAAGCACCCTCGAGGGCCCGAGGCAATGGAGTGCGGAGAACAAAACGGGTGCAACGACGACCGAACTTGAATCGAAGCTTGAGGGCGCTTGAGTGGGACTTCATACCATTGACATGATCTGTATAGCAGGCTATACATAGAAGACTCGTAGCCTGCCGTTTAATATTGCTTTTTACTTTAAAGTTGAAGTGTTGTGTCGAACCGGAAGATTTTTTTTAGAGCCGTGTGATCTACATAACCTTAGAAGGTTTTTAGGGAATGGCATCACGCAAGCGTGTAGATGCTCGAGTTGAATACGTGAAATCTAAGTACAATACCTATAACCACCCCATATTGTCAACCCTAGAATGCTTTAACGGTACTTTTTATAATGTTAAAAGTTTTTAATTTCCTGTCTCAAAACCAGACACAACGGAAATATTTATGAGACCGCCATTATAGTGTATATCACTTCTGTGTTATGGTGCTCAAACACTGAAGTCTGAAAATCTGTGTAGTTCTAGTCTAAAATAATGTATATACTCGTATGTTATGTTTTTACTCACATTAAGTAATACTTATAGGTAGTTTGGAAAAGTTTTGAAAAAAAAATCGATGAAGATTTTTTTAACACTTTTTCAAATTGTAATTTGTTTGCAACAAAATTTACGTAAAAATATTTAAACACATTACAAATCAGTTTGGTTTTTTTTTTCCTTTATATTTAGTGTACCTACTCTTGTGTGTAGTACCTACTAATGTACCTGCATTTAAATAAAGGAGCTCGATGGCGCAGTGGTTAACATCCTTCACAAAGGCCGGTCATCGGATGGGTGACCAAACATTTTTCTACTCGAGCGTAAGTCAAGCCGGTTGTATTAGCAGTCTTCAACAACCACCAAAACCGAAACCAACAACTATTAGCAAAAGTTATCGTATTTTTTTGCGAAAATGTTGTTGCAAAAGTTTAAAATGTTATATGGCCGCAGTTCCCCGCCTGACAAAAGTATTAAGATCAAAGTTGGTGCCAAGTCATATTTTACTTTCTATTTCAATTAATGCTTGTTTTGGCAAGCCTCCAGTTAGAGTTCTTTTTTAAATTAAATATGCATGACTTGCTACAGGAAAGACAGACAGTGCACGATAAATAATAGGTGTTTATGAACTCGAGTATTTATAGTGTAGAAATCAGAGGTTAGAAATACTGCAGGAACAAAGCTAGTCCTACCCACATTTCAACAAAGCTTTTCACATCACATTTAAGTTGGTTATTAAGTTAAGTAAATTATATAAAACTAGCTGACCCGGCGGACTTCGTACCGCTTTGACAGTTTCCATCATTGAGTTAAATATTATCAATGGTTTCCATGACAACAAAACAAACAAATCGATTTGTATTGGAAAATTAAATTGTCGTTTTTAGTTTTTTTTAATATAGACTATGTTACTCAGCATATAGCATTCTAATGGTGAAAGAATTTTTTAAATCGGTCCAGTAGTTTTTGAGTATATTCGCAAACATACATACATACAAAACTACAAAGGTTTACCCTCTTTATAATATTAGTACAGATAAAATAAAGTAATTTTTTAAAGGCACTTTTGAATAGTTTAGAATTCGATTCTGAAACTTAAAATGCAGCATTTTATCAGTAAGGCCTTGAATAATCAGAAAATAGCTGTAACAAATGAATCTTTTCAAAAAGTAAATTTATGTAAAAAGTGTTTAAAAATGAACACACTGCAGGGATGCTCATATCGCCAGGAATTTCAACCACTAAGGAATCTTGCTATCTCGGTGTTGCCAACCATAATTTGCTTTCCGAAGCTTCCGAGCTCAAGATGGTACATTTTTGGTCACCTATCCGTTGATCGGCCTTTACAAAAGTTCACTCTTTAGAAGTCGCTAAAGTAAAAATAAAAGTCTTCCTCACAGAGCCCAGTAGAGTTCCCAATGAAACTGAATGCGGGTCAGCGCTCATGATAGGTCCTCGCAGTCTTAGATCACAAAATAAGGAGATTGCAGAAGGTAAGCTTTATACACACATTTGATAAATTTAGATGAGATACATTTCATATTTAATTGATTGAATGCTTGCTTTGATTTTAATTATGTAATAGTTAGGTTATTGTGACATTTTTTATTTAATTTATATTATTCTATCGCATCACATTTAAATTCAATACGTTGTTGTAATTATTGAAATGGAACAACTTTACTACTTTTTAATGTTTATACTGTTTTATTACTTACTTACTTACTTACTTACTTACTTACTTACTTATTACTGTTTTATTACTTTTTAATGTTTATACTGACGTTTCAAACCCTTTACAAAGTCCGTGGTCACAGAAAGACCACGGACCCTGCAAAGTAATGTGTAACATAAACGCGAGTAGAGCCGTAAAAGTTGTTTTATTTCAATGTGTAGTCCGCGTAAACTTTAGAACACAATACATTGTAATTACATTCGCATGCCAATTTTGGCGAAACATGTATGTACTGCTTAGAAACCTGACTAGCTGTTTACCATGTTTCGTGTGAATAAATGATTTGATTTGTTTTGATTTTCGAGCAACGTACACAGAGAGAGGGTCTACCTCTCATGGACAGGGAGTCGGAACAGCTCGGAACAGGCCGAGCGTAGCTGTTGCGAAATTCCGTGTCCGTGAAAGGTTGCCTATGCTTGCAGGCCCTTCTTTACCATTGGGCACTCAATCGATGCCCCCCCCCCTCCCCCCATAATCGATATTACCGATATTTAAAAAAAAGACAAAATGTTAAAAAATTCCACGAGCGGGATTCGAATCCGCACCCCATGACATGCTGGGTCAGGTGCACTGCCTACTATGCTATCGTGCCGTGTTACCGATATTTGTTTTCGAAACAAGAATTACTAACTTATTGACTTTTTTTGATTTTAAATTAAATAAACCAGGGGCCTAACACTGGCAACTCTATCTGGCTGCAAATAAATAAAAATACCAATTGAATAAATCTAGAGTTTTGCTTATCTACTCCTTTTGCCTGTTTTACTAAAATCGAAATCGAAAATAGCATGAGGACCCCGTTATCCGTAAGTGCCCAGCAGCGCTATTCGCAAAACAGCGTCAAACTCGACGTTGAACTTGCAAACGAATTTCAACCTACTTCTGAATAGTAATAAAGTCTACATTCGTTTGCAAGTTATGAGCGAGTTCAATGTCGAGGTCGACGCTGTTCTGCTTAGAGAATAGCACTGCAAGTCCTCCAATAGGTTAAAGACGGCCCTATATGTGTGCATTGCTCGAGCGCGTTATTATGAAGCTTACTTTCTGTAGTCTTTTTGTTTAGTGCTAAGATTGGGTCCCGGCGAGCACCGGGGCGGCTAAGGGTGAAAGCTAAGGCGGTGACGTCACGGGAGCGATCGATCGCGCCGACCCGCCCGCCCCCGACCCGCGCCCCACAATTCATTACATCTAAAGATTGTTTGTTTTCAACATCCGAATATTGAATCTAGTAATAGGGGCGGGCGATGAAACCCAGTTTGTGTACGTACGCACCAAAACGTTAGTGTATACTAAGTGTAGATTATTATTATTGCGAACAAATTACAAATTGAAGAAAAACAAAGTTATGAAAAAATAATCCCTCTCGTGGAATTTTTTTTCAACATTTTGTAATTTGTTCGCAACAATATTTATGTAAAATTATATGTAAATAATCATAAATAAAGCTTGCTTAATTCTTAACTGATCTTTCAATATTTGTAAAATATTAAGATCGGATGTTGACGACGTAGTTGTCGATTGTCGACATTGAATAGGGCTCCTTTGGCTTACAGAGTAAGAGATCTACTCTTACTGTTGATTAATTTCGGCGAGTTGGATTGAGCCACGATAGCATAGTTGGTAGTGCACCTGACCCGGCATGTAATGGGGTGCGGGTTCGAATCTCGCTCGTGGATTTTTTTCTTTTTATATTTGCGTAAAATTATATGTAAATAATCTTACCTAATGTATTAGAACTGATTATAAGTTTTTCTAGTAAAATTTTACCTTGTAACTATACAAGGTGTTGCAAAATTACCCGTTATACGTAAAGGTTGTTAAAGTACATCCTATCAAGAGTCCTCTGTAAATTTCTTAAAACCTTTGCATTAAGATTTAATTTTCAGTAAAAAGAGTTATTTTAATGATTAATAAAAATATCGACTATGTTAAGGCACATGACTATTTCAGGTTCATGACGTTATGTTACCTACCAGGAGTAACGACTCCTGTCTACTCTGTACCTATACCACAGAGTAGCCTATACCTAATCTCCAGACACTGTATTATGTGCTCCTAGTACATACACACTGGATATTAATATCCCAGATTTGGTGAACGTTGCATCGTTCGTCCAAATGACCCGGTTCACATAGCTGCGGTCAGCTTCCAGCTGCCGCAGATACCACTCGCAGAAGTTTCTTCGGAGAGCGAAATCACCTGGTGTTAACTCCTGTGTACGCCGGTAGTGGTAAGGGTGTTGAACGTCAGCTCGTAGAATCCGCCAAACTGTGACATGGTTCATGCCAAACCTCGCCGCGGCACGCCTCGTCCTGATGGTTGGTTCGTCTTCGAAGATTTCCAACACTCTTCTTCTCGCCTTGCATCTAACGTATTCGGACGTCCACTGCCACGTGAACGATGAAAGGATCCCGTGGAATGCAAACGTGTTATCATTTCACGTAAACATTGGTAAGATGGTAACCGCCGCTGGTCAGCAATAGCTCTGCCTTCAATGAAACGTTCATGGTACAAGTCACGAGCGCGAGCTAAGTTTCCATCAGCTCGTCCCACGCATAACATCATCTCGTAGTAATCGAAATTGAAGAACATAGCCATTTTCGCAATTAAAGAAACACACGAAAAACACACATATGGACGACTAAATAAAATAAAAAGAAACTCAAAAATTATGACACCGGCCGGCCTGTCAAAATTCAGGTACTTTAGAAAAAACCATGGTACGCTTTGTTTTACACGGATATTATTTCGTCTGAGATGAGAGTTTTATTCTGAGGTTTTAATGCTAGATGTCAAAATTACAGTATTTTTGCGTATAATCTTAGAGCATTAAACCAACATAATGGAAGTACATGGTACGAAGGCCTGTTGAAAACTTTCTTATGAAATTAAAATCTTACAATTAAATAACAGTAATAAAATTATTTGTTCAATCATCATCAACAAGGCTTTTACGTCTATTACAGACGATTCATGGCGTAGTAGTACATTACATAAAATTACAATTTACTTCATTGACAATCAAATTTTATTAATAACAAATTCACAACATCAGATAGAAATTTTTTATCGGATGTGTATTTATTTATAATTTTTAGTGTAAAACAAAAAAATACACATACACATTGATTGATGCGCGAATACCACTATGCAATTTCCTTCTGCCCGTCGCTCGGCGCGGCGGCCGGGGCGGCTAGGCGACAGCTCTCGAAAGAAGTGTCTAGTTCTGACCGCCTAGTAGTACGAGGTGGTCAACATTTTGTAAGGATTTAATAATCTAATTTGGGTTTTTAATCTTAAAGGACACCGGCCTAATTAATCATAAAAGACTGATTACTATTTTGATATTGTTTAATTTTGATTATTGTTAGTTGTTTGTTTAGTGTAGGTAATCTACTTGTGTAAAAACAAAACATAATGTTTATTTCTGAGTTGGGCTTAAAATAAGTAAAATAGCAAACGAAAGATAAATCGGTGTAGTGTTTTGCATTATTTGTAATATTTTTAACCTGTAGTATTACACGGCTCAGCTTCAGCAGCTTGATCAAATTGATTTGTACAAAATAAAAAGCAAACTGCTTTCAAAGCACGTGTTAGAAAAAATGTTGTCAGTCTATGCGGTAAAAATCAAAGTTTTCTGTATTTGGAGTTCCGTAAAAAACATTGAAAAGCCAAAATCTGCAGTCACTACTACTGCTGTGTAGTTTCTGTTTGTTGGGAAACCACTCCGCATTAAAATTAGGATACGATTTACATTTCCAGAATTAACTGTTTATGTGTTGTAATAACTTGTTTTACATCTGAAACCTTAGTGTAAGTTTGTAAAAGTGCAAACGTTACTATATGATATGTAGATATGTTGCGACGCTATAAAAGACTGTGTAATAATAAATAGCTATCCATCCTTTGTTCCGTTAGAGTAAAATGATTTAATTTCAATTATTATTATGCGGAACCCACTTAATAAATATTACCAAAAGTACCAGGTCAACATGATTTCTAAAAAAAGGAGGTGGGAAAATTCAATTTCAAAGATCAAACTACAGAAAGGTTTTGCGCATAAGTTATGTAAGTACCTACTTAGCTAACAGCTACGATTCTTGTTCCCGTACCTACCTATTAAACTCTCTTTTACTTCTAAGGTCGGCTTGCACCAAAACTCACTAAATACGTTTAGCGCTAAACATGTTTAGAGTATCATTCTGTCTCTTTCAACTTCCAACAAACGTCAGAAATGGAATGATATTTTAAACGTGTTTAGCGCTAAATGTATTTAGGGTAGATTTAGCAACATCCAATTTATATGAGAATAGTTATCCCAGTATAACTTTACTCTTATGATTTAATCTATGGATAAGTTACTCTCGCTTAGTTACTCTGTGCTGTGACGGACGATGAATGAATGAAATGAATGAAAATATTAAATTAACCACCAAGCATAAAAGTACATTCATACCATGCCTGAGCAATGGCGCTGCGTATTTTTAATTAACCAGGGTAATATGTCTGCTTGACGTTTTGAATAACTTCAATCAAATATTCTGTCTGTTGTGTTGATTGTTTGTTGACAGATAATATTGTAAAAATAAGAAGTCATGAATAGCGTAATTCTTTAATACATACAAGCTCGTAAATACAACGAGCGCATACAACTCACCTACCTATTTGTTGCATACTCCAGACGATGCTCAATTTTTGTCAGCAAATTATACACAGATGCTTTTGACAAACGGAATCTTATATGGCGAAGTCGTAGACGTCGTTATCTTCAAAGTAAGTACTATGTCCTTTCTTTAAACCATGTAGGGCGAGAGCAAAAATATTCTTCATCGTCATTAGTCAATAAATTGATTCAAACGTAACGACATTTTGTTAGGTTATCTATAAAATTTGTAACAGACAGCTGTTATTGTGAATTATAAAGCAAATCTGAATAAGTATAAATTTAACTATCAAGTATTTAATTTGGAAAATCTTTTAAAAGGGACTTTAACTAGATTAAAGGTCCCTGTACTGTTACACACACAATGCACAAATACCGATAGATGACTAGTCTGAAAAAATAATAATCTTTGATTTAGAAGCTAATGACTTCAACAGCTGATCAGTAGTGTTGGGGATCTTTTAAAAATCTTAGCGATGTTTTTGCTGAACTTCGATATTGTTTTTTTCGGAAACTACTGTGCCTACAACTTAAAGAACAGCACCCACCACTTCAGTTTTATGTATAGCTCCTGACATTTCAGGCCTAACGGGTTTTTTTGAAACAAGTTGTATATAGCATTGGTGAACGCAAAAATTAAAATAATAGAAAAAAGAAATGTCAGTCACACTGTTCAAAGAATAACGCATCAGTTTTGTTTACAAACTTACCCCCAAAGTAAATAATAATAAAGTTAAAGGTTTTCCAAGAACATAGTCGTTTATAGTGCTACGTCGTAGTAGCTGCAAAGAATAAAGGGGATATCGGTACATTTTTCCCAATGCGACACACCAGTCGGCCTTCATCGCAAACTTCTACTTTGCTAGCCACAATAGAATACATCAGCTACATAGAACCATCCCACTTTTTGTCTCACCCTCCCTTGGCAAGCTTCCAAAGTCTAACCCGTACTTAGGTCCAATTTATGAGCACTATCGCAATACAGTAGTAGATAGCATAGGGCCTCTATGGTATATGTCTGGCTTGTTCGGGTAATGATAGTGAAAGGTATGCAAATATTTTTATTTATTTATACAATACAGCTATTACAATGGTAATATTTACCTACTTTAGGTAATTAGCACAGTTTGTTATCTATATATTATTACGTGAAGCAAAAACTTTGTACCCCTTTTTACGAAAATTGCGCGGACGGAGGAGTATGAAATTTCGCACACTTATAGTTTGTACAGAGAAGGATTGCAGAATGTTAATATTTTTTTAAAATTATGCATAAAAAATACACTAAATCAATAAAACACAAGATACACACACTACCATGTATTTGACACACACGCATATATACTCTTTTCAAAAATTTCAAAAATGGAAGAGGAGCGGCTGAAATCTGTCAATGCCAACTGCCAATCCAAACTCACATTCTATCTCTTTAAATTTTTCATTGCTTAGGATACAATCCGTGCAGCCTTAACAAAATTACGGTCGAATTTCGACCACTGGGCGACCACTGTATACTTAATTGCGTAGTCAATTACAGATAAACACCGCTAATCTAATTATTGATATCTAAAACAGTATGTGAATCTTAACAATATTGTAATTGAGTTAACATTAAAGTTATTTAATCGGTATATTTAACATATGACAGGACACGCACATGCATCATCGTATCAAATAAGCAGAAGTATTGCAGTAGCAATGTACCGATATAAACACAATAATTTTATCGGCTAGGTTACTCAAGAATAATCCCATTAATAATTACTGTATTATATACTAGCTGTGCCCGCGACTTCGTCCGCGTGGAATAGTATTTCCCTATTTTTACCCCCTTTAGGGTAAAATTTTTACAAACTTTGAATGTCGTATTTATATATATCTAATCAAAAGCCTAAAAAATAAGTTTCAAGCTTCTAGCTTCAAAAATTACGTAATTTTCATACAAACTTTCATTCCTTATGTCAACCTCTTACAGCCCTTTTTTCGCATTAAAAAGTAACCTATGTCCTTTCTCAGGCTCTAGACTATCTCTGTACCAAATTTCATTTACATCGGTTCAGAAGTTTAGGCGTGATTGCGTAACACACAGACAGACAGAGTTACTGTTGTATTTATAATTTTAGTAAAGATTGAAACGTGAGGAGCTCTATGGCGCAGTGGTTAACGCGCCAGGTCTGCGAGTGCTAAGGTTAAGCAATTTTCGCAAAGGCCGGTCATCGGATGGGTGACCAACAATTTATCATCTCGAGCTCCTCCGTGCTTCGGAAGGCACGTAAAGCCGTTGGTCCCAGCTGCATTAGCATTGGTTAACAACCACCAATCCGCACTGGACCCGCGTTGTGGTTTATGGGCCGTTCTCTCTCATCCATCCATAGGGAAGGCTCGTGCTCCAGCAGTGAGGACATAAAACAAGCTAATGATGATATTGAAATGCCCGATTCCTTTTTTCAGAGTCTATCTGTCTGTCTGTCTGTCCGTCCCCAGCCTAGCTTATAGACTCTTAATCCTAGAAAGCTGTAATTTGGCATGGATATACATATTAATCACGCTGACTCATTGGGAACTACTTAAATAACGTTATCAAGTGTGAAACCGGTAGTATCTACATTTAATTATATGAGCCATCGTTAAATAAATGTTCATAAAAGCCCTCTTCTCAGAGTCCGCATTATTGAGATGGGCTACGGAACCCTACACTGCGCGTGGCCCGACACGCACTTGGCCGGTTTTTATTTATTAAGTAGTAGCGGAGTGGCACTACACTACACCGGTTTCCTTGGTATTTTACTGTATGCTGTGAAGCAGGCGGTCTGTATTAAATTGTTGCTATACTCAAAAATTTGTTGTTCCATCCGTCATTTCCGTAGGCCCAAAAACGCTTTATCAGATCCCCCAAATCAGTTATCACGTGACCTGGATTGCCTACTTGCGGCACAGGGCACTTCGTTGCTTAGTTAAGTCAGCCGACATAGGCAGCATCACTGCAGATTGAGCGCGCCACTAGGGGGCGCGCCAACTTCACCACGGCGTGCACTCTGATTGAGTAACGCCAACGTCGCCTCCCTTCCACCTATCCGTTCCGTCAGCCTATGTAGCCCTTCAAAGGCTATAGATAACACCAGGGGGTGTTTTGTCTGTAGGAGTCTGACACAGGCTAGCTCAACCGCTAGAGGTAGTATCGTACATGTAATACTCACCTCCTCCCTCCGGGTTGCTAGTTTTAGCAGGTGGGTACCCCATCTGCGGGGTTAAAAAAAATTGTTTCTGACCCCTATTTGTAATGGTTAAAGATCAAAGTGTCCATCACTCGTTCCTATGGTGCCACGTAGGTACTACGTACGTACGGGTTCGTGGGTCAGGTCCCCGGTGTGTGACGCCCCCGTGGTGGATGCACCCGATTTCGTTTTAGTGCGATAAAATTTATTAGTTGAATATTTTTATCAAAAGTACAGTCAGATAGCAAAGTGTAGGCTATTATACAAAATGTTTATAAGTGTCTACATGAAAGTGGTACCACTAGTGGTACTACCCGTAGTATAATAGGTACTACAAAAAAAATGTGGCGGTAGAAGACTGCGACTGAGACTGCGATTTTTAAAAGAGACATACATTCGATCCTCTTAATACATTTCTGCATCTCTTTACCGCCCACGACCGACTTTTTGTAGGACCGATATTTGCACCGATTTTTTCGCTGAGGTTTTTTATCACCTATCTTGTGACCGACTGTTTTTAGGACGTGTGCATTGCAACAAAGAACTTCATACGTTTCATTTTCACTGATTAAAAAATCGGTTACTAATTATTGAATTACAGTGTTTTGGCTTGACAAACTGTAATATGAGTACCTAAAATTGTTTTTACTTATTAACTCTTATGGCGCTTATTATCTTTGTTGTTGTGTATTGTTGTTACTAAGTTTTGGTTTGACACGATAGAAGGAAGGCACTAGCAAATCGGTCACCATTTATCAAATTACAGTGTTTTGGCTTGACAAACTGTAATATGAGTAACAGTGTTTTCACTTTATAACTCTTATGGTGCTTATTATTTTTGTTGTTGTGTATTGTTATTACAAAGTTTTGGCTTAACACGATAGGAGACACCCACTAACTCTTACACTTCCCCTCACGTGCTACAAGGGCCAGGATGATCCGGGACCGTTTTAAACAATCACCGAATACATTTCAGTTTCAGCCCCAGACCACAAAATAAGGAGATTGCAGAAGATAATCTTTATACAAATGCGCTCGAGTAACGCACTCATACACCTCTCTCAGCCACGGAATCACGCAACAGGGTTCCTAGCGCGAGTTTCATTCGCCATTCGATCACGTTAACGTAAACGAGAATTTGTATGGCAAAATGTTAATTCTCCTCGTATGTCGCCAGGAGGCGCTGCTTCTATGCCATATACAGAGTGCCAAGTGGAAGTTTCATTCGCCATTCGTTAACGTTTACGTAAACAAAAATTTGTATGGCAAAATGTTAACTCTCCTCGTATGCCGCTAGGAGGCGCTGCTTCAATGCTATACTAATTTTCGTTTTTAAAATAAACGTATTCGAATGAATACGGATAGTAAACAATATCACACTAGGCACCTAACTGCGCTCGGATTGTAGCGAGCTGTTCCGAGGTACGTGTCTGTGAGAGGGCTATGTGTGCGTTGCTCGAACGCCGCATGTATAAAGCTTACTTTCTACAGTCTCCTTATTTTGTGCCCAAACTGTACTCGGAATCAAACGAGACACTGCTTTTGTTTCTCCCCAAGGTATTGTGTGACTCGACAAAGGGTGTTCACGGGCAGCATAATAAGCAATACGTCGTTGTAATCAAAGAGATCAACACGTTTAATTAACGGTGCTCCGGTGACAATTGATCTTTCCTTTTATTATATAATTGGTTCAGTTTAATGGGTCGACGAACTTATGACTGGCCGTTTAGCCAATACGTACAGTCGGGGGAAATAACCACTGTACACGAATTCTTTCAAGGTTATTGGTAAATTGTTTAACTCAAAAATGTTTACTATGATTTTATAGACTTTTAAAAGGTTTATGTAGGATGCCTATAATAAGCATCTTGTTAGACTCAGTTAATCATTACTTTTTAGTATTGTTTATGTTGTGTATGTCTTAGATTTCTTATGAACCCTGTAAAGTTTTTCAATATGTCAATACTATTTCGACATTTACAGGACCTTAGTAAAAACTAGGGAGTGTAATATGCAATTATAAATAGGTTTATATATTTTTTAACAAAGTGAGAAGGTGCATGCATGCATGGTGAATGCTGCTAACATTTCTGAAAATCGGAATATTGTTTGTTTTAAATAAAAATATATCCTATTTTTTTCAAACCTTATTCAAAATGAATCGAAATTGCTGTACTAGCCAAATACACGCTAGCAGCGGCCAGAAATGTTTGTGTGAAAATCCATATCTGTCGCGTTTAGCGGCCACGGCCAGCAATGTAAATGAAATGAAAATCCATATCTGGCGTGTCATTTAAAAATGGAACGAACTTTTTACTCCGAAAGATGACAAACAAAAAAGTAACTAATCAAATATTTTATTTAAATTTGGAACTGGCCGCCGATAGAAAACAGTTCTTAGTAAAAAAAGAAATAACGAATGAAATCTAATCTACATATTAATACGTGAAGCAAAAACTTTGTACCCCTGTTTACGAAAATTGCGCGGACGGAGGAGTATGAAATTTCGCACACTTATAGTTTATATAGAGAAGAATTGCAGATTAATATTATGCTCCATATCAACGATCTGTTGTTACCCGGAATTCTGGGGTACGCAGACGATAGCACAGTTGTAGACAGATATTTCTCCAATGCAAAGGCCAAGGGGGACGAGGTTCGGTTTTGTCGAGAGACCATGGTGATTGAGCGTTTAGACACGGCCCTGGAAGCTATCTCCGACTGGGGTGATGCTAACTTGGTCTACTTCAACGCCACCAAAACACAGGTGTGTTTATTCTCTGCCAGACGGAGTCCCTTTCAACTGACTCCGACTTTCCGTGGTGTATCTGTGCCGATATCTAACCATCTTAGCTTGCTAGGTATGACCATTTCTGCAAACCTAAACTTCGGCCACTACATAGAGTCCATGGCAAAAACTGCAGCAAAAAAACTTGGCATCCTTTCTAAGGTAAAGCAGTATTTTACACCGGGGCAGTTGCTTCAGCTTTCCAAGCACAAGTCCGATCCTGTATGGAATACTGCTGTTGCTACCTCTGGGATGGATCTGCCAAGTATCAGCTAGCCGCCTTAGACTCTATTGAGAAACGCGCTAAGAAGATCATTGGCGACTCTCAACTCGTCGAATCCAAGCTGCAAAGTCTTGAACATCGACGCAAGGTTGCCAATTTTTCGGCATTTTATCGGATACACTTCGGGGAGTGTGCGATGGAATTACCCGAACTGATACCACCTTCTCGTTTTCATCTTCGGGGAACTAGACGCGGACTGAGATCACACCCTTATGCTGTCAACATACCGCCTATACGACAAAGCTCTTTGCGTCATCATTTTTGATGAGGACAGCTAAGGAGTTGAACTCTCTTCCTGCGGATCTGTTTCCTGAGACGTACAACCTGAACATTTTCAAGGTAAGGGTGAACAGGTATTATCTAGGCAAGTATGCTACATCTTAGGCCGCATCATCGCTTACCATCAGGCGAGGTCACGGTCAAATACTTGCCTATAAAGAATTTAAAAAAAAAAGATTTAAATTATGCATAAAATACACTAAATCAATAAAACACACATTACACACAGTACCATGTATTTGACACACACGCATATATGTATACTCTTTCCAAAAATTTCAAAAATGGAAGAGGAGCGGCCGAAATCTGTCAAGGCCAATTAAAACTCACATTCTATCTTTTTTAATTTTTCATTGCTTAGGATACAATCCGTGCAGCCTTAATAAAATTACGGTCGAATTTCGACCACTGGGCGACCACTAGTACTCTTGGCGGGAAAGTGAAGAGTCATGTCTGCGGTTTTGTTTTATTTTCTAAAATTTGTATGTCGAATAGTAATGTGAAATAATGGTGGATTATTAACCGTTAAGTGTTCGTGAGTGTGATGATAATTATGATATACCCCCACCCCTCGAGTATCTCAGTAAAGCCCCACATCTTTACTGAGATACTCGAGGGGTTGGGGGGTATATCATTTCTCACTTCTCATATCTATTATCATTCATCATCATCATACAGTAAAGAAATATTGCTTATTTATGTATTATATATTTTTAGAAAAATTACTTTGACACTGGCTATATGTGCTAATCGCACGAAGCACGAAGCCATAAACTAAAGAAAAGAAAAACGTGCGCACGTGCGTGTGAGTGTGTGTACACACATTTACACACATTCAGATTCAGATTACACACACACGTGTGTAATCTGAATCTCGGAAACGGCTCAAACGATTTTCATGAAATTTAGTATGCAGGGGGTTTCGGGGCGATAAATCGATCTAGCTAGGTTTAATTTTAAAAAAAACGTCGTTTTATCCGTAATAAAATACCGAGTAGGGTTCTTGGCGGGAAAGTGAAGAGTCATGTCTGCGGTTTTGTTTTATTTTCTAAAATTTGTGTTATGTCGAATATTAATGTGAAATAATGGTGGATTATTAACCGTTAAGTGTTCGTGAGTGTGCATGAGTGTTGGCAAATGAAACAAAACAGTGCAACGTCACTTTTCAAATTCTCTCAAGAAGTCCGCCCGAGGACTTAGTAAAGCCCCACATCTTTACTGAGATACTCGAGGGGTTGGGTGGTATATCATTTCTCATTTCTATTATCATTCATTATCATCAAACAGAAAAGAAATAATGCTAATTTATGTATTACTTGTTAGAAAAATTACTTTCACACTGGCTAAATGTGCTAATCGCACGAAGCCATCAACAAAATGAAAAAAAAAAAAAAATACCGAGTAAACTCGGTCATCCAGGTCTGAGTATTGGTGCGTGTAAAATGTTCTTCTACTCTATACGAAGTACTATCGACTGGTGTAGTGGTAGATATTCTACTCGTCGAAACATGTCTGTCTATTATTTAGTTTTAATTTCCGCGCATTATACAAATCTTGGCCGCAACTAGGCATTGATTGACTCACCGTTGTGTCTGACGTGCAGGCATGTGTACTATTTGTGATGTATTGTACCAAATAAAGATTTTTTCTATTTTTATTCTATTATTTAAACGAACTTTAATTTTTTAACCAGAAATAAAAAATTTCAAGGCTTCGCAAAACATGCAGCAATATCTATATCTATACTAATATTATAAAGGGGAAACCTTTGTATTTTTGTATGTATGTATATATGTATGTTTGCAACGAATAAACTCAAAAACTACTGGACCGATTTAAAAAATTCTTCCACCATTAGAATGCTACATTAGCGCTGAGTAACATAGGCTATATTAAAAAAAAAGTGTTAAATAGGTAAAATACTAAAAATGACAATTTAATTTTCCAATACAAAATGATTTGTTTGTTTTGTTGTCATGGAAACCATTGATAATATTAATTTAACTCAATGATGGAAATTGTCAATTCGGTGCGAAGTCCGCCGGATCAGCTAGTAATATTATAAAGAGGAAACCTTTGTATTTTTGTATGTATGTATGTATGTTTGCAACGAATAAACTCAAAAACTACTGGACCGATTTAAATAATTCTTTCACCATTAGAATGCTACATTAGCGCTGAGTAACATAAGCTATATTAATAAAAAATATGGTTCGAAGTCTGCTGGGTCAGCTAGTATCTAACTAATAATCGAATTCTTTCAAAATGCTTCTCAGAATACAACTATTATATGTATTGTGACAGTGACACATAACCGTGAACCTTTCTGTCGGATAGTGTTTGAGAAATAAGATATGGTATACCGGCAAAACAATGACTAACTAATTAAATAACGTCATCATTATGCTAAGTACCTAACACTGTCATAGAATATGTAATCGGTTTATTGACTTAAGTACCTACTCGCCTATAAATAATAACACACGCTCCTTAAAGAATTTAACGACCTAATTGATTTAATACTAATATAAAAAAGACTTTGAATTATATGGACATGAGAATAATGGTGCTATTGTTTTAATGGTAAGGTCCCAATGCTGAATCCGAGTTTAGTTTTACAAAATTGCAACTCTCCTTATTTGTTATTAGGGAGCCTAGTGCGAGATTTATTAGCCATCCGATTACGTTATCAAAAAGAGAATTTGAATAGCAACATATTAGCACAGTTTTAAAAGCATACAGTTGGGTATCGAACGTACTTCGCAGAGCAATGGAGGGGAAGCCGCGAATAAAGGTATTAGTGTAGGATATAATAATTGTAAGCCTTATTATTTAAATTTGTACGCATCGAAGATATGATGATAAGAACGAAGATTTTAATTTTAATTTAAGTTTTGGAACAAAACAAATATTATGTACGAGTATCAAATATCAAGGGAATTAAAATCAACATTAATTTTACATCATTTCCCGCCAGCCGCCGCCACCTACCTAATAGTTGTACGTTTTGATTTATAGGTACCTATACCACAGAGTAAAAGATATATTTACTCTGTGCCTATACGATTTACTTTTACAAACATGAAATTAAATACAAAAAAGTCGTAAGTACAACATACGTTGATAACGAATGGTGACACAATCAAAGTTTTTTGTGTTGGGTAGGTAATTTTTTATATAACTCGTTAGTCATAGTAAAACGTTAACAGCATTGAAAGTGAAAACTTAAAAGAAAGACTAGAAAGTAAGTTATAATCTGCGACAGTCTCGAAAATACTTTTAAATAACACTTTCATTTTTCGAGAGGTGCTGTTGGGCATTGTAAAATACACGCAAAACTGCATATTTTATACAAATCAAGATTTATAGTTAAACATTAAAACAAACAGTTCAAAGACCCCTTTCCCCGTAGCGCGTAAGTATTCTGTGCCCATAGTTAACAATTATGAACCAATAGCTTGTGTAGGGCATGTGGGGAGGAAACGGAGTCAATGCAGAACCTACTGTGTGACTGCCACTCCCTGGCTAGGTTAGGAAAAGAATGGGACTCCTGGCGTCGGCCTATCCGAAACCGGAGGACTTCAGGCTCTTCGCTCTTAAGGACGTTGCCAAGCTTATGGCATCTATCTTTACAGATGAAGAAGAGTGAAAGGATGGGGTTGCACAAAAGATCCCGATGGTTCGAAGTGTTGCTGCGGGAGGGAAACCTTGGCAGGCCCCACTAAGATAAGATAAGATAAGATAACAATTATTAATATTATTTAGAATTTTTCATTCAATATGCTATTTTACTAGAAAAAATCAACCAGCCTCAGGAAGCTCGAGTGGGAATGGAACCCACGACCTTTGGATAGCCGGTTCATTGCTCTGACCGCTGAGCTACCTAGGCCCCAGGAGACTCATTGAATTGTTCTAGTAGTTTGTGATTTACGCTGCAAGCCAACAAGCATATTTTTTAAGTAATTATTGTTAAATACGACACAGAATATTTATTTCCCTAGATTCATTAATGTGTCTCGCGTGAAATTATCACTGCCTCTGCCTGTAGGGACATAATATGATAAACGGAATATCTAGGTTAGTGGCACCAGTCTTCGACAGGAACCAGTGATCGACAGGAACCAGTGATCGACATGTATGTACTTTAATTATTAAAAATAGGAGTCAGCTACTGATTTTATGTTTAGCAATAATTTAATACCGACCACCCGCTTCCTTGCTATCTTCCCGTAATATTTCAATCAAAATCTATGTCATTTTTGCTTCGATCAACAATACATTTTTGGCAACGAAAAATCTTTCGAACACTGGGCATTAACCTAATAGATCAGCTGCCAACGTTCATAGAATAAAATCCTTCGGCGTTATAGAGGCATGCCTAGTCTTGCTTGCAGCCTTAATATTAACTAGAAATTTTTAATTTGGTGTCGAGCTTTTCCTGATAATAATTATATTCTGACCCCAATAGTTGACAATAATTGTTAAAGCACAGAAAGCTTATTTCTCCAGTGCCATTAATGTGCCTCGCGTGATTATCGCTGTCTTTGCTCATAAAGCTATAAACGGTATAGTGCCTAATAGGTCAGCTGCCAACGTTCATAGGATGAAATCCTACAGCGTAATGGAGGCATGCCGAAGCGTGCTCGGAGCCTTAAAAATTTACGAGAAATTCCCAATTTGGTGTCGAACGAGGAGCTGTGGCGCGGCCGGGCACGTCGCCGGCCGCCGGCGAACCCTATCGATTTTCAAAGCTGCTAGCGTTAAAAATAAATGGAAAGAACGTATTAGCCTGCATGGTGGAACAAGGGAACCACTTTTTTTCACTTTATTTTTTATTATAAAACTTTTTAATACTTCGCAGTTACGTACTTTTTCATGGTTAAACTTTTTACGTAGCACTTAGCTTTTTTTTTTTAATAAAAGGACAGTGGGACGAATTAGGTCAAAGAAAATGTATTGAGAAATACACGCGGATAAAGTGGTGCTCGCGTGAACTTTACAAAACAATATTCTCTATAATCTATAATATTCTATTTTTCGTTAACGTGGCTGTAAGACGAATATAACTTGCAGTCAACATCCTGAAACAATATCAAACAACAACGCAACGTAACGTCTCTCTCGACTGGCATGCTCGCGTGTAGTGATCTAACATAATCGTACAACTAATTAGCCAGATCCGTTAACGTTAAAAATCAGCGCGGTTAACATGCGATTCGGCGATGATACCACGCTTCGTACGACGTGTATAATCAAAGTTCGTACCATTACTACGGTTGGCACGGCACGAGCTTCAACAAAAGAAGCTAACTAGAATCAGAAAGGGGTATTTTCCTATTTTAAATTGTAATAACTTTTAAAACCAAAGTAGTTGACATGTCAACAAAAAAAATTTTACCCACCATTGTAAATATTTTTTTTTCTTTTGTTGTTATAATGATTCAATATTTTAACCGTACTGGATCCAATGTTATTTATCGGTCATCGGATGTGTCATCAATAAGCTCCTCCGTGCTTCAGAAAGCACGTAAAGACGTTGGTACCAGCTGCATTAGCGGTCGCTAACAACCATCAATCCTCACTGGGCCCTTTTGGTGGTTTATGGCCCGTTTGGTGGTGTTTAAATCCATAGAAAAGGCTCAGTATTCCGATACCTCAGTAGTTGAGGATTCCGGATGAAGTGCGCTTCTACATTGGGCCTTATCATTACTAACATCACGTGCAGGCCCTTCTTTACCATTTGGCACTCTGGGCAAGTGCCCAGGGCCCCGCAATCGATGGGGCACCTTGTTTCTGCCAGATCACTAACCAATAACCGATATTACCGATAAATATATTTGTTTTACGAAACAGAATTACTAACTTATTGACTTTTTTTGATTTTTAATTCAAATAAACCAGGGGCACACAGCAACTCTATCTGGCTGCAAATAAATAAAAATACCAGTTGAATAAATCTAGAGTTTTGCTTATCTACTCTTATGTCTGTTTTACTAAAAATCTAGCGTAGCATAAGGACCCCATTATCCGTAAGTGCCCAGGGCCTCCAATAGGTTAAAGACGGCCCTGATCAGGTGAGATGAAACTAAGCCAAGTGCTTGCCCGTAAGGAATTAAAAAAAAAAATGATTTACCTTATCGAAGGCTAGGGGGTCGGTGTCTCGGCACGTCGGCGGGGTCCATGGCGTCGGCGGGGCGGGACGGGGCGCGCGGGCGCGGGGGGTGCGCGCGCGCCCGCTAGCCGACCTCCATGGGCGTCTGCCGCCGGGGCCCCCATGCCGCTCGCGCCCCGCGCTGCGCCCCCGACACCTGCCGGCAAACGATCAAACAACACCGTTAGAAACTTAACACTCTTGTTATGGACATGTTAAAAGCCTAAAAAGAAACACCAGGGCATATAACACACGGGCAAAATATGCACCCACTTCCCAAGCTTTTGGGTCTATTCAACGCTCTGATCGCTCAGCAACCAGATGTTGATATTTTTTGTGTACCTATTCATTTATTTATTAATAGTGTTATACGTTTTTTAGAAACTAAGTAGTTATCTGTCTACACAAAATGTAATTGGCCTACTGCACGCTTTGGTGTAACTGTAATTGTAATGGCAATTCAGATTTAAATAAATAAATAAGTAAATAAATAACTTACCATGGGATTTTATAGCAGTATTATTGCAGTTGTGAAAACGAGACACCAGTATATAAGCCGTTACACGTGTCTCGCTTTCTTAACTGAAATAATACTGCTTTAAGAACTCGTGGCAAGGAGGCCCCAGGCAGGTCACCAGCAGCTCTTTAAGGCAGCTTGTAGCACTGTTGTTGCGGTGAAAACGAGACGTGTGTATATGCCGCATATACACGTGTCGCGTTTTCAAAACCACAACAAAACCGCTACTACAACATTGATTTAAGAGCTCATGGTAAGGCCCATGGATAGCACGACAGTAGCTTCGCCCTGGGTGTGTAGTAGAGAGACTGAGAAGGGAATCAACTTTGTGCCTCTCTCGATGGCACTACCATAGAGTAGTGGAAGCATAAATAACGGAACCGCTCTCTTCGATCATAGAGGAGGAAATGGATTTGGCTTTATGTAGGTTCAAGGTAAAAAACACTTCCCCGGGGACTATCCTCATTTCGACGACATTCCTGGTTTTTAAAGATGTCGTAATCATGTAAAGCTACTTTATAATAGGTATAATGGTCTCACTAGAGACGGCTAGAATACTAACCC